>JAUOBX010635615.1:0-15139 GCA_032360705.1 Eupentacta quinquesemita | reverse complement strand
AAAACGTTCCTAGATGCAATCTCCTGGCATCTGGGAGCCTTTTGGGGGCAACAAAATTATTGTACGCTCCGCGCCAACATATGGTGGCACTCCGCTCACATAGTAAAATGCAGTGGTACTCAGTGGTACAACGAAAATGTGAAATGGTACCCCAGTTGGAAAAGGTTGGGAACCCCTGCGTTAGCTGTTCCGGTTTGGTGATCACTAAGAGATAACCCAAGGCATCCATATTCATGGGGTACAGTGAACTAGCCATATGCCGAACAGACCCAGCAGAGTCTAATTCTGTGTAATAGTACATAACATTCCCTTTGCTGACATGTTGATTTTTAGTCCGGCCTATTTCCCTCGGCCGAGCTTTTTAGAAAGCTCATGAAATATTTAGCCAATTATCTGTTCCTTTTCACTTCGTCCGGTTTTATTTGAATTTCATCCCCAATTACAGAGACGACCAACCCCAGCACCCTCCTTTCTCGAGCCAATCTTCTGTCTACTCCACCAGCCTCTCCCATGTCATCATAGACCATCAACAATTTCTTGCTCCCGCCACTCAACTCGACTCCTCCAGGCTAGGCATTCTCCCCACATCCTCAGCCCTCATCCTGTCTGTGAGCTTTGGGAATCGGATCAGCTCAGTCAGAGCTTTGGATTCATGATCAGGAGGTTGCGAATTTGAATCCTGGTCGGCTGGCTTTTCCAGGGCCTCATCCCACCCAGGCATTACTGGGAACCTTGTGGGGTGACTTGTATAGTGGTGAATAGTAGCAGCTCCATATTTAGCAGCCCTATTGGGACACGATAACGTGATACACAGTGCCTGTGCATCAGGAAAGAACAGAATCGAATATGCACTATAAGGTGTGAGATCGACAAGTCATTAATGAATAGGTTCAATATCTGTAAAGCGCTTTGAGCAGGTCGTCGATGTGGAAAAGCCCGATATAAGAGCAAAATATTATTATTAGCTTCACGCTGTACATCGCTCCCACCAATGCTCTTCCGGTTCTTTCCAAAATTGCAATCTCCCTTCCCCTCAAACACCATGTCTCACTCTCATTCAACATCGCTGGTCTCAAATAGCTCCGATAAACTCCAAGAAGAACCATCTCCCATGCGGCATCGTTTTACACTTTTGAATATCAACCATTTAGGTTACCGTATTGTTCCAGTCCTCATTCGCGCTTTGCAGTGAAATCCTACAGTCCATAAGGGAATTTTGCCAAAAATCTAGGAGCGATTTTCGATTTTGCCCAAATATCACTCAAGAATTCTTCATGTTTTCAGTAATGAGTACACTACACCATCAATGAACAAGAGTGCTGATGGCACAGTAGCTCACCTGTTCATTTGCATCAGTGGATTTGCACATTCCTACAAAATGGCCCAATTAACCCACCAGACTACCTCGGACCTCGAGTTCCTGAACACCCTATATGTAGCATCAGTAACTGCTAAAAAAGACCAACTCTCATGATCATCAGAATCGAACTCTAAGAGGAGTAACATTTGGCATATTCTCACAAATGGGCCAACGTGTCCCACCAGATGACTTCAGATCCATAAACGCTCCATATGTAGCATTGGTACTCGATAATGATCACAAGCTTTCATGATCACAAGATTTGAACTCTAGGGAGGAGATGCATTTGGCAGATTTTCACAAATGTGCCAGAATGGCCCTTTCGCTGACCCTGACCCTTAACACTTGATCATCATTGTGACCAAGTTTCATCATTATCGATCAGAGGGTGCAGATGGAGTAGCAATTTGAATCGATTGTGGACAGATAGATAGACATGTATGATGGCAACAGCTCACCCAGCCACATGGCTAGAATGAGCCAAAATCTATTGGCTAACTGCGATCTAGACCACTTTAATCTGTAATCAATCAGATTGCTGCGAGATCGAATCTTCAAATAGTCGAATAATGAGGAAAAATTAGCACTTCTTTTCAAACACAAAAATATTTTATTGTGTGAACTTCCATAAAATACAGTCAGGGAAAAGCTGCTCCAGAATTATTACCTTCCAACTCTGCACCCCCAAACCTCCTCCCCCCTCCGCCTCCTCATATACAGCCTGTTAACCCTGAGGCAACAAGACACTTTGGAAAATATCGGGACATACCCCACATGACAAGAGAAAACATAGTGGATAACAACATACAGCTATTATTTCTGTGTTGAGATTTGTGGACAAATATTCCCAAATTACTATCATCATGGTCTTTACTAGGAATAATCAATAATAATCTACAAAAGTATAATATCAAAATAAAAGATGGTCAATTCATTGATCAAACCTGATTGTGATTACTAGTCATGTATGAACTGTACAACAAAATGAAATCGACTGTTGCGTGTGATTCAGGAAAGATGAGGTGCTGGGCATAACAGTTATTCAACTAATGCACCATGATTGATGATATTGATGCATACAACAAAATTACACTGATTCATTGACTGGAGTAGGAAAATTGAAAAATAAAATTGGCTGTACAAAGTTGTGCTGACTGACCGACACAACAACAAATAACCTTTTCAATCGCCATCTCGATTGCAATTTTGAGTGCCAGTTGGGTTAGGCTTATGGTGCCAGTTCCAACTACCTGAATGTAGGCCAAACTCGGACCGGGCTTTGGGACAATTCAAGGTCGACTCACTAAGGTTGGGTCATGCAGTCGATAACCGTCTAGACAACTGAGGAGGAAATCGAGGTTCAATGGATGATGACAATGATGATTTTTTTGTGGGAATTGTTCCTCAGGACTGTCTTAAATGCATGATTTGAATTGTTCATGAGACGAGTCTATGAAAAATCCACTTAGTTATCGGAACATCTGCAAGTGGATGGATTTTTTCATGGACTAGTCTAATGAGCCATTTGAATCATAATGATGATTTCAATTTTATTCCTCCACCATCTGGCGAAGAGAGTTTCACGATTCCATGCCAACTACTTGATATTGACAGCTGGTAGATCAATGAATTATTTACAGGACTATATCTCACATTGTAAAAAGAAACTTGCCTCAGTTTAGTCCCAGGAAGCTGGGAATGGTTACAAAGTATAGTATTTACAGCTAAATCAAGTCGTACCGCAACTCTCCCGGAAGTTCAACTAATCCGCAACTGAGGAAGATGGCTGAATCACTGGCAACTGCATTTTTAAATGACATTACGGGCAAGGAATTTTGTCAAAGGGTCCTCCCAAGCTTTGTTGTCGCGGAGTTGGAGGCACAAGAGACAACCAGATGCTGACGGTGCATACCATTTTGCGTCAGTGACTTTTTTCTTCAATGTACAGGTCGTGACAAAAGAGAATCACTCAAGGAATATCATTTATTCCCAAAATTTCGAGCGAAATAGTGAGGATATGGTTTGGGCCATACAATGTGAAGATCAATCGAAAGATCCTCCTGAGAAACCTTTGAGATGCAACTGTCCTTTCAGTCAGAGGAACGACTCAGAAGAAGTCGTTGCCGTCAGGAGCATCCAAGTCTCGGTACTGGATGATTGGCCTGCAACAAAACAGAAGAATAAACAAATCCAGTCAGCTTAATAATATTTTTAATATTCAACAACTTTTATTCAATCATCCTAAATATCCTACTGTTGTCGGACTTTAGCCTACACCCCAATATGATTTGAACAATGATCACTAGTTCGAATGAGAGACTACCACTCGGGGGAAAAAATTGTATCCATCTGTTGAGTTCATTTATATTTTATTGCATTACTATAGCCCTCCTGATAATAACATGGAGGCCTACTACGTTATTAAGCCTGTTTCAGTGTAAGGCCGATCGTAATTCCTCACTAAAACAATGACAATTTTTTCATTATTTTCAACAATCATCAGTTACGGAAAGCGTAAGAGTCACTTCACATGACATGCGCGCTGATTTCTATGAACGGCGCAGTAGTGGGTACATCTAGCAAATGGAATACGGTCCAACTGTGACTATATTTTATTCCATTCTATAATCGATTAAGGCAAGGCTTCACCACTGTAAGGTTTTTGGAATTGGATTTGGGAATTGTTTTTTTTTTATAGAAACGAGGCTCTTCCAAACCGAGTGAACTTTATGCTATCTAACAGGGTTCAACTCCATCAGTGCAATATATATATGCCTACCTACATGTAATACATCATGCGACAACAAACTATTTCTAAATTTTTCGAAACACGCTGGTACTCCTGTTTGATAATGTTGCGATACTTATAATGGCGCCACTCACTGATGACGTCACATTACGTCACAGTGTTAATCAAACTTTGCAGTTACGAATTGTTTCTTAGATTTACAGGTATAGTTTGGTCTATACCTGAATGTTTCTTGTTATTCCCGCCTTTATGGACAGGTGCAATATCACATGCACATAGCAGCATATAGCAACCTATAGCAACCACAGCACTGGCGTATCTGGGATACGAGTATTTGCTTCCAATTAGTTACCTCAGGCATCATGTATATGGATGGACATAATGGTATAGATTCGTGAATAGCCTACCAGACATTCTCTTATACGGTTATTAGCTGCCTGATACCAGCCGTGGGGCATATTGGTAGTATGTAGACATCTGATGCAGATGAGGATGCACGGTGCAATTATGGCAGCATTCATAGCCGAGAGACAGTACCGTACGTGGACAGTCGAGCACTATAATATGGCCAACAGATGGGATTGCTCACTCATTACGGTAGCTCATAGGGATCAGATACACTTGATAAATATATCACACATATTCAACTATCGGATACTGTTTGTGGTGGTGTGGCCCATACTAATGTAAACAAATGTCTTGTAAGATAACGGTTGTGTCCATTACTGACTGGCTGTTGTAAGTTACAGTGAACTCGAAAAAGCTAAGACCGAGGAAATTACCCACACCAAAACACAATAGTCAAAACTGACCACACCCTTTGTTATATGTACACCCTGCTAAACAATGGTTAACATTCAACCAACGTATGTCAAATTATGATCGAGAGTTACAGTGGTAACAGTACGTAGACTTTCCCTTATTGCGTGAACCTGGTGAACGTGGTCTGGTTGAAATTGTTGGTAGTTCATTGATGGATTGGCCAATTTGAACTATTGTGTTTCATACATTGATCATGAAAGCAGACTGGCAATAGACTAAAATGTTTGTGTATGTATACCTGGAGCGGTGAATACCGAGGGAGTAAGTGAGTGAGTACGAAGTACATCAAACTAATATTGAGGACTTTTGACAAGTTCTCCTAATTCATGACGAATTCGGTTCTTGGCGGCCGTGAGTATACGGGGGGAAGTATGCGCCATGGGTATAGTGCTAGTGGAGCCTATATAGCACACGTGTCGCTAGGCTGCGCGTATTTGAACGAGCCGGATTAACCTCTCGAGACAACCATGAATTCCTCGTTAACGGGGTTAACAACGCACTTGGACTTCGGATACGATATTGTTTGAAGTCTATATTTGATTTCATTCAAGTGAATAAACTATATTGCCCTGGCTGCCTGGGTACGGGAACAATTTTAATCTGAAAACGTGGGCGTAACGGTATCAGCCTGGCTTGAGGCTAGCCTAACGAGCCTATGCACGTGACATATCACGACAGCAGTTGCGCACGCGCCCAGCGCTCAATTAAACCAGTTGCTTGTAATGGGAGCGCTAAAGATCGTCTGCCAAGAATGCAAGAAAGTTTGTTGCGATACCTGTAGTATTGTTCCCTGCCTCTTGGCTGCAGTGTTGACATACGACTGTACCAGGAGACAACTAAAATTCATTGCTAAGAATCTAATTTTCTCAGTTACTTTATCGATATCAAATAGCGGAATTGGGACGTCATCTTGATGGCGGGGACCATTTTGGGAAGTGGGCAGCAGACGATTAGGCAACTCATCTAGCGTAATACGATTACTTTTTCTTTTTATGTTTCATCGGACCTATCTGCCAATCAGGTTATGTATAGGTTAGTCAAATATGTCATCAGTGTTATTGATAGCGTGTTGTCAAAGTTTGCTAGGAGTTGGGCACTGTGTTTAAAACCAAAACAATGGAAATACGTTGAAAGAACAATTCACTTAAAACAATGGATGGATTTTAAAGAAAGTGAAGATATGCATAGAAAAAAGTGAAGAGGAGACACCAATAAAAAAATCCCCATAGCAACCAAACTTCCGAGCAGTCCCAACTTTGTTAGCTCGGACAAAATATTAGCCTGATGTGTAAGCATACTGTACAGATCTCATCCACAGGGGTTAAGAGGTTAACAGACTCCGGTCCCTCAAAGTACTCGATCATGGGTTCTATCGTCCCGCCCGACTCCATTTATACATACAATTCAGGGCAAAGCGCACGTGCAGTAATTTAAACGGTTGTGTATTCTGTAGTCGTTGTTAGCAATGTTACTAGGCACTGGATCGCGCCATCGAATTCCTGAGATAGCGATATCTCTTTGACGTAATAGGGAATGCAAATATAACAATAACCCATCACTTAGCCACCAGAGATAACGAGGGACTGTTTCAATTTAACTTTGTTCAAATATACCCATACGACGAGCGGCATGCTGCGTGAAAAACGTCATTCTCCACTGGAATAGGCTAGCTATTGGGGGCTCTCCCTCCCCTTAGTAATTCGACTCCATGAATACGATCCACATCAAACTACACATACTACCATATAATAACGTATAACTCACTCAATAACTTCCTTTACCATATTCTTACATTATTAACATTCAAATTTGACTTACGATAGATTTGGGACGTTGCTCACTGAAATACATCGAAATCTTGTTCGCTAACTTCAACCTAACCTCTTACTGCCTAGATATCCCTCACAGCAGAGAAGATGACAATACTAGCGAACAAGTGGACCGACCAATGAAAATATCCTTCCATTGAATGTGCGTCATTCATTGTGTAGGCCCATCAAGCCCGCCCATGTGCAGATAGGTAGCATACCTCGATCATTCTCTCCATTGATTCACATCCTCCCCATGGGTGCCCTGGAGATCGGTGTGACCTACCGGGAGGCCCAAGTCACTGGTTGTTCTCAAGCTGGGAAGGGAATCAACAATGGCACTCACAAATGACCACAGCTTCGGTCGATTTCTGGCTAGCGAAGCCTGAAGGTAACAGGCGACTTCCACTCGACTACCGACTACCTCTACTTTACCAAGACACTTTGAAAAATGACCGATTAGTCAACATTCAGCTGGACTCACACAAAACTCACACCATTTGTATTTTTGAACATCCCCCTTTACATGCAAGCACAGCTCAACGTATCAGACATTGATATCTAACGGAAGCAAATAGGTTTAAGCTCTCGACACTATATTTGGACAGTGATGAGCAAAAATCACCGCGGATTAGTGATATCTCTAGGCGTCTGCTCCCTATAGCGTAGAGAGCATACCGGAGTGGCTGACAGGTACGCACAACTGAGTAGAACGTTAGTGAGTCCCTTTAGAAACAAAGAATTCTCTCCATATTTTTCTCTCCACACCGGCTATGAAAACGGCACAATGGCCAATTAACAATGAAATTATCCTGCATTATCATGTTTTGGTCTACATTTTCGATGAGACGGACAAATGAGAGTGACAATTGAAATGATACTGGAGTATCTTATTACTCAACCGGTGTTCATTCTATACACATTTACAAAACAAAAATGCTCTATAAATTACAAGTGATTACTGATCAGTAAGCCTAAGTTATTTTATGTTATTGTTTTGTTCTCTTATGTTCCTTATAATTTGCATGCGCCCTTTTCTTCGCTTACCGCTTTTTGCAGATAACAGTCCACACGTCAATAAAACTCGAGCCTGCCCTCGCTCATACCTGTCTGCCTGCGTGCATTGCTGTGTGTTATCATCTTACCGTCGTGACGTCAACGTACCGTCGAAAATGGTGCACGGCCCCGCAGACCAATTCCAGGACTTCCCGTATGGGGGCGCTACCGCGGCACAAAACTGCTACGATATGGCGGACATATTCGAGCTGAACGAAGGTGCATGTCCCTTTTGTCATTTGTTTGTGTCGATTCTTGGTTTGGCGTTGAAATGTTACTCATTTTGCAGCATGTTGAAAGTGTCATCATACTTGTTTTTCAATGTCAATTCTGTTCCAAACTGGGGGAGGGGGTGTGGGGGGCGGTGCGGGGGGAGGGGGTTGATTCACCATCAGCAGATGCTGATGTGGCTGACAAGGTGATGAAAGTACAGTATGAGCTGTATGATTCTTGACACTTTTCGTCAACCTTTCAATGTTTTGGTCAATTGCCGAAATCCGTTGATGCCTCTCAACACGTCGTTGGAGTCCTAGAGGCCTATGTATGCCGTGCGTCTAGTCAAGGACATGACTGCCCGACTACCCCTAAAAATGACCCAGTGGACGTGTCCGACGACAGGATGTTGCAATTCATCAGTTTGGACAAACCTAACAAAAATACCTCAAAATTCCGTATTGGCTGACACAGTATAGTTTGACCTTTACAAAGTCGAATTTGTCATCGGCAAATTACCCTCCCGTGCTTCCCTCCTTCCGCCTGTCGTTGGGAGCCCATAGAGGCCGGAAGATGTGAAGAAATTGTTTCCCATAGTCCCTTTTCCAGTTCTCCGAAAAGTTATTAATCTGCTACTGTAAAAGGTTATTATAGTATCCGGTGTTTTTTTCTCATTTCCATAATTTAATCGCCACTTTGTGAATCTTGCCCGACTGGACATCAGTTCAATCTGCACAACACAGTCGATGTGGTCACTACATATCCTCCTGTCTGCCTGTTCGCTCCAGACTTCAGCCGCACCATAGCGTAGGCCTACTGTGCCGTACTTGCTTTATCTTATCTATCTATCGGAGAACAATTCAACGAGGAACCATGGACAGTGCGAACAACGTGCCGCGCTCACAACACTCTACAAGTAACCCACAACGTACGTTCTCTCTCATCCACATGTGGGTAGTGTGGTGGAAATCTCGAGAAGGCGTGTCTTTCCTAGTAGCATGGCGAAAAGTCTATACGGATAGATTCAATCTTACAACCGACATGATTTGCTGGTCTCGAAGTCAGGACCTCACATTCGATAGAGCTAGTGAACACTGAAGTAGACTTGACCGACTTAATACGTTCTATTGCAGGTCTGTACCAAGTGGTTCGTCGGTTTGCCTCATAGATATAAAATAGATTGTACAAATTTGTGGAATTTTGTCGAAATACATAGCCTACTGGTTGGTTCATTGGTCAACTCTTCACAGAGAGTATTTGCATGTATACTTTACGTTCTGTATACTTTGACTGATTACAAACAACTTGGCGGAACGTGCACATGCCTGCCAAATAGATCAGGTAAACACGCTTTGTAACTAACACAAGCGTCTCTCACGCGTTCTCTACGTCACCGCGGGAAAATAACATCGCTCTCACTGATTGAAATGGGATACAGCTTGTTGACTATTTCACTCCAAGTGGGTGATCGTGTTTTTCAACTGTGCCTCAAACCGAGTCTTTATTCTTCTTCTTCTCTCTTCAGATATTTGCCAAACTATCGGTTTGTACAACGCCAGCTTCGGAGCATTCACGACCAACAATACGAGCCCTGGTATCGGTGACGGCGCGTCCTACATATCCTCTCCGACAGCATCACACTGCGAGACCTCCTACATACCGTCGTCGGGATCCGTGGCGTCCTCTCCTGCTTCGGTCTCCTCGTCGCCCGGGCTCGGGCACCACCACCCTATACCCGACTGCCATCGTATTCCAATGCCGGCCACCGAGCTGACGAAAATGCACGAGTCTGCCACCGTCGGGCGTATATGTTACACTCCACAATCCACCGAACCATTCCGAACATACCCGAGCACTAGCCCGACCGCGGCGATCAACTTGAGTTCTTTGCCGAGTTTCCAGGAGACCTACGGATTTTGTCATCGAATCGACTCGCGGGCGGACTTCGAGGAGCAGAGTCACGAGTTTCCTCTCACGAACATCGGAGGAAGTCCAGGACTAGAGATGCAGGTGCCACTCCTGCCGGAAAGTAGCCACACCACTACTTTTAAGAACACTTCGACCTATGTCCCGTCACTGCACAATCTAGAGGAGCCAGACGTGGGTCACTTTCAGCCTTACAACAACAACAACACCATACATGCACCGGTCACCACTCACCAGAACACCTTTACCACGATGTCTAATGGACAATTCGACTTTACCTCCATCAGCCCGACGGAGACGGAGCCCAACTTCAGCCTTGCACCCTCAGATGGGTTTGTCCCCACGCACCTCCCCACAACTCAATCGCAGCCGCCGAACTACGTTCACGGTTTCGGGAGGCCACAGACAGGGTGGAGCCTACCGCAGACGACCCTTCAGAACTCGGTCACGTCAGCATTCTGCCCGTCGTCTACCCATTTCGGATTTGAGACGATCGACACGAAACCAATCCCGGGATCACTCGGGACGTCGCTGTGTTTCTCGAGCATCCATACTGGTCCTGTACCGCCCTCTATGAGGAAGTCGCCGCACATGTCCAGCCCTACGTCACTGCCATCACCGTCAGGGCCCACTAGGAACATGTGTAACCAGGAGGGGATGTGTGCCGTGTGCGGAGACAGCGCTGCCTGCCAGCACTACGGCGTGCGGACGTGCGAGGGATGCAAAGGATTCTTCAAGGTGAGTATTTCTAGGAGTACTTGGGGTAGATTAGTAAATTAAATGTATTCAGCAACATGATTTTTCTGCGTGGAAGACAGTGAGACGGACGAGGGAGCATGGTAGTAAGATGTTCTTGACACCATGACACCACCTTGACACCATGCAGTTGGAAGAACGATAAGTCATTACCGATACTGCATTTGAAGTACAATGTGTTTCCGGGAATGTTGAACTTGGGAAAAGTGGAGTAGGGTTCGTTTGAACATCGTCAAAAGAAGCTGGAGTGTTCATGTGTGTGAAATCGTGGTCCCCCGCGTGATGAGGGTCTGATATTGAACAAACTTCAATCCCTGCCTCGTTGCTTGCAGAGGATCAGATTGGACAGATCCTTTATACAAAGTGCTATGAGATATTACTAGCGTGATAGGGCTAGTGTTATTGAGAAATGTATGGTTGCTGCAGGACAATAATGTCGTAAATATTCCATGAAACTGACTCTCGTCGATTCCTTTCTCCTTGCAGAGGACTGTTCAGAAGAACGCCAAGTACGTTTGCCTGGCCAACAGAAATTGCACCGTTGACAAAAGACGACGGAACAGATGTCAGTACTGCAGGTTCCAGAAGTGCTTGGCCGTGGGAATGGTTAAAGAAGGTGAGAATTACTGTACTAGCTACAAGAACTCAACATTGTTGGGTGATTCCGTGAATTGTCTACCAAGGTATGATTGCTTTGGAACACTGACTTTGAGGGGTCACTCATTGAAGTTATTGAGAAATATTAGTGAGGTCGCTTTCTTTCCATAGCCACTTGACTCGAGGCTGAGAGACTGCGAGACGTTGGTGTTGTTCTGACAACTATCATATAATAATGTCATGACTCGTGACCAATGGCATCGATTGTTAGATACCAGGTATTTCTATATTTGTGGGGTGAAAGCTAAATGAATAAAACTATCACATGGGCTGTCAGAGAATGGGCGAAGAAGAAACGAGTGAAGATACACTGCCAGCTGAATATTGGATGTCCAGAGCTGAAGATTGCAGACATAGGGGAAACCCACCGAAGGTGAAGCGTTCGAAAAAAGGTTTTGTAACAATGGAAGAGGTAGGGAACAAGAGAGATTGCGATGTTGTAAATTGTACGTATATATCTTTTCCACAGTTGTTCGAACAGACAGTCTGAAAGGTCGACGTGGAAGGTTACCAACGAAGCAGCGGAATCCGCAAGACATGGCACCGCCGTCACCACCAGTGAGTCTCATCACCGCACTCGTGAGGGCACACGTCGACGCATCACCTGCTAAATCCAACAAAGATTACACTCAGGTGATTATCTCGACCTGTCGAACGATGATGATTCATTTCCCTAGGAAACATACATGGGTGACAAATCCATTGACCTTTCAATATTTATAAAATAATTCGAATTGACCAGCGAAGTCACGTCTACCTGCAACTTTGACATAGGAAACGGATGAAGATATAATAGAGAACGTTTAACTGTTTTGCTAACAATAGAGGTGCGACGTGGGGGGGGGGGGGGGGGGGGGGACCCCCCCCCCCCCCCCCGAACCGATACACGTGCCTCACAATGCATGGTGACTGCACAACATGCACAAGAGGCTAATACACGGGAGGAAGATTCAGTCTGTTGAACCCACTTTTGAACAACTGGAGATCTCAAATAAGAGGAAACATGAATTTATTGTTCATCTAGATGTCTCGGTTTAGGTGTGTCCACGTATCACTTCCATTCGCGACCTTGTGTTGTATATCCTATTTCTTACCATAGTAAAATTCAATCTCGGATATTCTGTCGAGTGGTTGTTCTACTGATGACAATACTATGGATAATAACAGTTTGGTTTGATTGTATGGGTTTAGGACGCCCTCAAGCCTCATCAGGGTACCCTGGCCATGCTATATGGGGGTGGAACTTCTTGCAAATGACCGGAAACCACGGTATCAGAACCGTGGAGTCGAGACCCCTTCAATCACCACTGCGAGTGCGGACATCCACAAAATAACGCCAGGTGCTCGAATAACATACCGCAATAATGATATAGATGATTCACACTCTCTTTCCCTCTGCGTCTCCCATAGTTCCGGTTACCCAACGAGAGCAGTACACCCCTCCCAGAGAACGACCAGCTGAAGCTGTTCTACGACAACCTGACCTCTTCCCTCGATATCATCAAGACCTGGGCGGAGCGGATCCCTGGATTCACGGATCTCTGCAAGGAGGATCAGCAACTACTGTTTCAGTCGGCCTGCCTTGAACTATTCGTGCTCAAGATGGCGCATAGGTAAGCGAAGAATAGGTCGAAACCAATATTTCGCTTGTCATCACATTTAGCGCTGCGAATGAGTCGTGTAAACCGACCTTTCAATAGCGCTCTATAGGGTTGACTGTTCCTCCGTGGTGAACTCGCCTCGTGGTCTGCTGGTCAATTTTCGCAGACATTTCCGAATATATACTGTCATAAGTTGATCTTCTTCAATGAACGTATACCCCATCTGACTTCCAGTCTCTGAACAGTCCATAAACGGGGGAGACGATGTCACATGGGTGTCGCAACATCTCTTGTATTTCTGAGTATCGACTATTTGCTGTTAGAGCTTCTTGACACGTTTATTTATTATTCATCTATTCATCATTCATCTTTATTCAGTTATCTATTCGTTCAACCCCACCCAGTTAGCCCAGTTAGGGTTATATTGGGGTTATGAACAGAAGACACACTTCCATAGCGTATATCAGGAACACAATGTGTTAAAACTGGAGGATATGTCCTTCAGGAAATGTGGATAATTGGCTGTAGCTAGGTAGGTAGCATATTTCGCTCCATTTGTTCGCATTGTCGACAGTATATATATAGGCCTACGCTTGCAGCGGACTGTACTTGTCGGGAGTGAAAGATAGAGAGAGCAAAAGAGAGGTAGAGAGTGATATTTCATTAGCAGTATATGAACTCAGGTGAGATACTGGGAGGAGCGATTCCCGAAAGACGAGCTCAACAAATATGGTAGCATGAGCACTTTTTGAGTGGTTAGAGGAATGAAAGGTAGTATAAGGAGACTCGCTAGTCAGGTATAGGGCTAAAGTGATGCACGAGAAGCGTGGAACTGACGTTGATGATCCAAATCACTATTTCGCCTTGCAGGAAACTGAACACTCGATAATAAACTTTTATCTACATTGTCCCTCATTCAGTAAGAAAAGAAAACAAGAGATACAACTCTTTCACTTCTTTTTCAATTCATCTTTATATTTGTACACTGTATTCTACGTATTTGCATATTATCAGCACACCATGCATGTCGGGTAACTACAGTAGAAGAAAAGTTGAAAAGATGTTCATGGAGAATGGCGGCTCAGTGAACACAATACATTCATAGGAGTGAGCCTTCTAGTGCTACTGACACTCCTGCTGTTGATGTATTTTAGAAGATGAGAGTGCAACACGGCCAACACCTCAATGTAGGGCTCATCTGGAGTAGCAACCAGTGCTGTAGTTACATGCAAGGGTAGTGGATAAGCACTAGCAAATCTTGGCTTTTCTCTCCGAATAGTGTCCAGTGTGCATCTGACAAAATCCTGACCAGTCCTACCTTGTTTGTATTTTATTGCTGTATGCTCAAACCATGATATAATGGATGTCATAATGGACCAATGTCAAAAATTTAACTCAATCCCTGTTCATCGTTAGATTACCCACATAGCCCTAACCCACGAGAAGAACATTCCACTGCTTTCTCTGATATTTTTTGTCTAGTTTCTAGACTGACATTTCCCTCCCTGTCACACACTTCACCTAGCTCAGAGAATGCGGCATATAAATCTTCCTCATCTCTCTCTGTCTCGACTAATTACATGATATACAAAATATATTTACATGAAATGCCTGAGGGTTAAGTGATTAACGATCAGTTATAAATGACAAATAAATAACATATAAGACAGGAGATACTCCAGAGAATATGGTGGGAGTGAGAGAACAAAACAGAATAGAGAACATTTTCAACAGAAATAGTTTGAAATGCGGTGTCATAAGATAAGGTGACAGTTTATGTAGCTTGTATGTATATATAGGTGCACAATGCTAACAAAAATGTTGCCAAACATGGTTCAGGTATTCTGTTCTCGCGGAAACATCTTACGCCTTCTTATCAAGGTAAACATAATTTATGCATAACCAGAATGATAAAATAAACAGAATTAGGATTAAAAATTAAATCGAAGACAATTATCGTTTTCAAAGTCTCTATGTGTATGCACCAGATCTATATCAAGGTTTGACATGCATTCTCCATTTTCCTCTCCTCGAAGGTCAGTGACAGTTTGGAACATTACAAATACGGTGGACGACACAGCGCCAATCCATTATAACCTGTCTTGTTCAGACCAAACCCATACAGCACAAACGCGTTGGGCCAACGTTGCCAACAAGCGTTGGCCCAACCGTTGGCCCAATGGTTGGGTGC
>JAUOBX010635504.1:0-15141 GCA_032360705.1 Eupentacta quinquesemita | reverse complement strand
TGGACTACCCCGCGAATTGCCTTTGTTTTTCTTTGAAATGTAAACATTATTTTTTCGACAAAGGAACATATTCTCTTTCCCAAAACTTGCTGTGGTGAGTAAATATGTTACACAGTTTATTTGAACAACAAAAAACACAGCAGGAAAACTAGGAATGTGGAGTTCTCAAGCACAATAGAAACAATAAAATACATAAGAAATATTGATTGATGTTCAGGTGTGACGTCACAAATTATTGCACATTCAGGCTTTCCGTCCATTTTCTGGTGAAAGTCGTGTAACTTCAAACGCCAATAACGGAATATCGGATTGAGACAGGGTTTGGACCAATATATTCATTTTTCCATTACCTACAAGGTCACTCATGATGTACTGGACACCCTACATGTAGCATCAGTACTTGATAATAATGATCAACTTTCATGATCACCAAATTTAAGCTCTAGAAAGAGAAGCATTTCGCAGACTTCCACATTTGGACCTGAATGGCCCACTTTGACCCTAAATCCCTGCATGTAGCATTGGTAGTCGATAATAATGACCATCTTTCATGATTGCCGGATTTGAACTCTGGGAGAAGAAGCATTTGGCAGATTTTCACAGAATGGCCTAAATGGCCCACTAGATGACCTTGGACCATAATTTCATAACACCCTAGATGGCCCATCACTTGGTCATCATTGTGACCAAGTTTCATCATCTACCATCAAAGGGTGTCGGGAGTAGCGATTTGAATCAATTGTTAACAGATCAATAGACATGCATGAACACAATAGCTCACCTAGCCATATAGCTAGAGTGAGCTAAAAATCAGGCCTCAGAACTTATTACACCACAGAACTCGTTACGCACAACAGAACGTGCAGTCTTCCTCTAATAGATGGCCTCCGGCAAGGCCGCCCCACTACAGAAACTGTCTGGCAACGCCTCACCCCAGTCCATGCTGGACAATTTCCAGCAAGTTCGGTAGGGTTAGCTCTCCACCTAATCTGGCTCAAATGTTGACCATCTTCTGGAGGCCCTCCTGGCCACACCCACCAGTGGGGACTTGCCAGACGCCCATTTTCTTGTATAGTGAGCAATAGGGCTCACTCCCTTGTAGGTGGTAGTTGATTAGCTCTCCACCTAGGCTGACCACTCCTGGCTCCAACTTGAACATCCTTGTGACCAAATTTCAAACCGATCCATCAGGAGAAGGATCCGGGGCAGAGGTAGCAATTAATTTAACAGACAGATGGATGGACAGACAAACACGATCAGCCACATACATATTAAACTGAGGTGGGCTACAAATACAAAGATGACAAACATGATGGCTGCACTGAAATGATTGTCATAATAACACAAATGCATGATAGTGTGAGGTAATCGCTATGTCTAAAGATTCTAACCAAAATTGTCACTCCTATGCTTGGCCAAATTGCATTTCACACATTTTCACTGCATGTCAATTCAGTTATAGAACATGTTGCATCCCATACATTTTAGACTCCGTGCTGCAATCCTAATCATATGAATTCAAAATCTGAATGGCATTTTGTGACATTTTGCAATGCTTAACTCAGCTTGGATCTGCTCAATTCCCAGTCAAGCAAGCATGATGCAGAGGGAACCCAAGTTGCATCACAATTCGAATTGGGGAAATATTCCAGCATATTTGAAATAAATTAAAATTGTATATTCTCCATCCAAGAGGCGCCTGACTAAAACAAAGTTGGCTACTATTTTTGCATTGATCCTCATAGGTTTAACATCTATGATTATATACTATAGCAATATGATATGCTACAATCCAGACATTTTTCCATGTCTGCGCTCACACATCATAAGATGCTCCAGGCAAGTTACCTGGGCCTAAGTTCGATGACAAACCAATAACCATGCTGAATATATAGTCCATATTAAGAATGACAACAAACTCTAGAGATCCACAAAGAGTTCTGCAGACTGTTCAAACAAAACAGCTGGAATTTACTGCTACTACTGCGGACCTCAAACCTATGTGAACTCCCTATGAACAATGATAATACAGAGGACCAACTTTCATGATGATTAAAAAACGATTCTGTAGGAGTAAAAAGCTGAAGCTAGTTGACTGATCAAACACAATGACAGAGGAAGATCCTCCTTCATTTGATAATCATTGTGATCAAGTTTTATCCTGATCAGTATCAGTATTTGAAAGAAATACCGAACCAGAGAGCTGAAAGGCTTGAATTTGTGATTCATCAACTTGATACCTGTTTAACAAGTCTGAATTTCCAAGAATTTCTATTACTCACAATTTTCCTTTTTTCACAATGGCCCTCACATTTCATTATGATTTGGCCTGACATTTCCACTTGGGTTGACTTCAGACATGAGAGATCATATGGTCATGGGTCAACCTCCATACATAGGTATATGAGCCTGTTCTCGGTTGCATTCTGAGCCTCATGCTAATGATCTGTGTCAGAGGTCACTCGGACGTGCGCAGAGACCGGAATGCTCAAACAGTGTACAACGTAATGGAGATATCACTTTTCCAAGGGTAGGGCAATCTTTTGAGACTGGAGAAACTATTAATGCTTTCAGCACAAAACTTCACTAACATTTCCCCAACACTCGAGGACAATGAAATAGTCGGAGATCGTGTGAAATGACATAATTCCCAACTAGTTATAGCAGTTTTAAAATATCCCGTAACGATAAGTCACTGTGGGAAACTTTGTCTTTTCCCGAACGTTCAATTAGGTTTAGCCGATGTGAGCATGCGCATTGATAACCGTGAACTGGCCTATCAGGTATGAAGGAAGCCTCTTCACCTTCATGGTGGTCAGCGGTTAACCGTATCCACAATGTGCCATCCATGGAAACACACATGCCTGTGTCATTCGCCTAAGTTTATGGCCAGAACAAACGAAGCAAGAGCAATACCTATCCAATCCACTGTCAATATGAACATATCTGTCTTCATGGTTGCATCCCTCACTGTCCAACTCTCACAATTCTAGGGAGCGAAGTCATTCGGGCAAAGACGAACCCCCCATCCAAAGGAGTCTGGACTCTCTCAAAATAATCCACCGTAGTGTTGAGATCACGTCTGGCATGGGCAAAACACCTCTTGATATGGCCACTCTATAGAACCACTTCTTGATTGACCTTTTGCTTCACGCCTCCCTGGCTGAGCCAATTGTCATTCGTCAGAGAGACGTCACTCAGGCACCTTGTGCAGAAAGTAGATCCAACAATGCTCACAAGTTTATTGGCTGGGAAAAAAGAATGAGATAGGATGGTGAACTGATTATATATATTTACCTGGAAAGTACCCTCTCTTGAGACTCCCTTGAAAGACAAGTAACTAAGTTGTGAGGGCTACCACGTATCACAGAGTCAGTACTAGAATTTACAATAAATATAGCCCAAGTTGAAAATCTTCCTAAGTTTCTAGGATCATGGAGAAGAAGGATACTATTCAGATCTTCCAAGAATCTGAAGAAACGAAACTGTAGTAACGCTAACAGTCAGAATAATCGAAACGGTAAATGTAAACTAGTGAATAACAGTAATTTTATTCACTGTCGCCAAAACAAAACTAAGAATTCCTGCGATAGAGAGAACGATGTGGTGGCCGGTTTGGGTATAGTATAATTTGCCGGAATGGGACTGATAGACTAAATAGAGGGAGGCACTGTGTAAGTATAAGATATGTAATCGTCGCTCGTAGACCCCAAAACCACTAAGATTTTTGGATTTTGTACGGTAAAAATTGCCAGAGTGGCCAAATAGAGGTAGACAATGTCCAAAGAAGCACAGGCTGTAATTTGCTTCGATTAGGTGTAATAATTAACCCCTTTGCCAACCAAAGGATGCATGAATCTTGGGGGCTTTGTCTAAAAGCTGGAGTGAACACTGTTTTACACTGTGCGTCATGATAGGACATTTTGTTCACAAATTTTGCCTGCAGTATAACATAGCTACTGTGTGAGTGATATAACTGACCAATAAGCTGAAGGCATAACAAAGAAGAATACAAGAGTTTGCAAGGATATTGAAAAACTGAAAACGCCTGAAGGCAACATTGTTCAAATCCTGACTCACATGATTTGTGAATACAAGGCAGAATACAATCCTCCATGAAAGTCATGGAAAGCTGATGGAATTATGGTTATGTCTGCCAGACAATAAATACATGGGCAGATTAGAATTTGACAGAACCTGGAGATCATGTCTCTGGCAATTCCATCATGATGTGGGTTCCCAAGAGATACACTGCATTGTTGACCTACTTCGAGCTCTCTGTAAGATCTGAATTATTCAAATTTGTTAACCTTGCATGGAACAAGGGGCAGGAAGGAGAAACATCACTGTAGTTATGGAAACAAACTAGATCAAAATAAGTCCTGACAGCTCTAGGCAACCTAATCGCCTGGAAAACTTCTGCTGAGAGCTTGAAGTCTCAAACCATTATTATATTCAGATGCTATTCATCCAGGGACTGCTTATGAAATGTTGGAAGTTATGTTTTTGTATGATACTGGTTGCAATGCATATATTAGTGAGATGGATCAGCAATTACATTTCTGATTAGAAAAATATTGACTGCAACTTTGTATTCAACTGAATTTTCTTACGTTTTTCAATGGCACAGTGGATTGAAAACCTAGTAATGTATGAGTAGGAGAAGCGTTCCGTTTGTTTGACCCTCAACATGACTATTTGGCACGAAATGCACCCCTAGGTGACCCAGGACACCCTGTATTATTGGTACCCAATATTGATGACTAACCTTTCATGACCATCTGATTCAACCACCCAGTTAGCACAGTTACGGTTATATTCGATGGGAAATACATTTCTTAAACAAAGGTCACACTTCCATAGGGTATATCAGGAACGCAATGTGTTAAAACTGGAGGATATGTCCTTCAGGAAATGTGGATAATTGGCTGGATTCAAGGAGGAGCATTTGAATATTCACAAAACTGTCTGATATGCCACCCAGTTAGCACAGTTAAGCCCTGGTCACACTGCAACGATATCGTATAGTGCACCGATCCGATTTTTTCGCCTTTTGGCTTACGGATGCCAGTCTCTTTTCATTATGGCGGATATACCCAGCGTCAATGATAGAGGACCTCATCCGCTATGTGTGTAACTAATTCGATGTGGAATCGCCCATTCCCAACTTGAGATATTCACCCAGCTTCTTTTTATCGGAGAGCTATCCGATTTATCGTCCGATTTTCATTGTTTTTCGATATGACGTCACATTAGAATGGAGCTGGCCGAGGGCCTTCAGGCTAAGGAGAGGTATTTAGGTGTTATATCAGCCTGCATGAACCTCATTACCGCATTACTTGGTAGTCAGCCTAAAATCAAGAAATCGTGTAGCAATCCGATAAAAAAAATTGTTACAGTGTGACCGGGCCTTAACTGACTTGGTCACTCCCTGACAGTGTCGGGCTCTCCATCCAGGTAATTGGAGAATCCTAGAAGGGTCACTGACTGGTTAGGCTAGCTAGACAAGTTTGTCTGAGACCATATGCAACGTAAAATTGTCATAACCTGCCGCTGTAGTAATTAAAGAGGCTATTTTGCAGATACCAAGGGCAATCCGACCTCAAAACTGTTCAATTCGAATTCATACGAGGAACTTGTATGAGAGTGAACATTCATGCCAGTACCTAATTCAGCAGTTGTGCTAATGTATAGCTGGAAGCTAAGTTTATCCTCAAAGAGTGAAATTCCCTACATAAATAAATAACCGTAGTAGTGAAATCATCCTCATGGACATATACACATTGTAAATATCCTACAGTACAATACTTAATCTTCCTGTTGTCATAAATAGTGTTTTCATTGGCTGTTAGTCTTTGATCTTCGGGGAGCAGCACCCAGGACGCAATGATGGGTTGACGTAACTGTAAATAGAAAAAACATAAGATGAAACGTCTCCTTGTTCAAGATTCTATTTTTTACATCAGACCCCAAAAACCTATACAGTATAGACGGTCGAGAACAACACAGCATGCAAAATTGTCGAAGTTGTTCCAAATGGCCGCATATCTCCAATCCTCACAACCTTCACTGAATTCTCATAAGCTGGGTATGTTTGAGATCCAGACAAACATTTGATCCAAATAATACGGGTCCAGGGAGACACTGAAGGCTCTTTAGGAAACCCTGGCCTCATTGATCACTGGCGGTAACGTGCCTTCTCCTCAAGACCAGTGCCTAGATGACAGGGGTGTGAACATTCTCAACCGGGAATCACTATTTTACGTCCCCATCTGACAGATGACTAGTAACCCCAAGATCTGACTACTTTTCCAAGATGCTGGAGTATTAGACGTCTGGTCCAGCCGAGGTAACTGCATGAAGCTGACTGGTGAGATTGATTCAAACTATTCCGGAATAACCCCCATATTGCATTGCCCAGCAGCAAACCCTTTAAGCCAAGACCTTGCTAATCACAACTGCAAGTACAGTCACCTTTGGAGAAAAGATTAATGTGTGAGTGCAGGAGTCAAACCTGGAACGGTTTCAATCGACACTGATACCGCTTGACACACTCTTCATCAGCTCAAATCATATGCCCTCAACATCACCCAACAGCATTTTTCCCATTGTGGGGCACTGGATTCAGGGGTATTTGTTGTCTATTTTTATTGCATAATTGCCCCCCCTGGGGTGTTTTTCACATACACATAGGTTATGTTTGATACAAAGTAGGTATATATATATATACCAATGCACTTTTCTCATTAGCTCAGAACGCAAACAATCCAGTCTGTTTATGTCCTAAATATGTTGCTGAAATGCCCACGAGCAACTGCTCCGAATTAATTCCTAATTGATTGTCACCAAACTAGACAGGCAAATTGATCAGATCAGAGCAACAGGATGTATTAACAAGAGCGTTATGAAGATCGAATTTGACAAGGCCTGGCAGCAAGGAATGCACAATTTGTGGAATAGGAGAAAGTGTCAGCTTAGTCAACATTTACGTGGGTAAAACACAGGGGATGCCACAGTTCCCCTCTGCCCTTATCGCTATTATAGAGAAAATATATACAAACTGTCTGATACATGCTATCACCACAGGAATTAAAATGTGACAATTTTTACTACGAAAATTAAAGACCAGAGAGTACAGGGGGATCATGCAACCTTTACCACACTGTTAACAGCAATGGCCCACTGAATAGTTCGTTAAAATGGAAGACTGTGTATTCATCAAGATGAATTAAAATCACTGCATGTGTATGTTCAAAAAGTAGTGAATAGGACTGTATATCAGTGACTTGAGGGGCAATGTTTTTGAGGAAGAACTGTGATGACATTCTAGGTCTCTTCATGTCTCTTAACATGGAAGTCCATCACAAGTGATGAAGATGGTTAGTGATTGCAGCATATTAGAGAGCAGGTCAAAGAGGGGTAAACAGCTGCATCCACACCTAGGCTAGGACAGGGCCTGCAGTGCTGGAGGACTTGAGACTGGGATTCGGACTCAAGACCGGTGTCAAAAGTCTTTTTTTGAAAGACTGGAACTCGGAGGTCAATAAATGACTCGGACCCGGACTCGGCCCAAAGGACTCGGTGACTCGTTTCGAGTCTTTTCCGATTCTTTTTCAAAACTATTTTTCCATGCTAAGATAAGATAAGAACAACATGGAATTTGACCTAACTTAATTACCCATTTCACCCTCACATTCAGTTGGAATTAACTCACCCAAACTAGATTGAACCAGTCTAGTGAGTCTTCATACAGTGGCATATATCTTTTCGATACAGCACAGATTATGTGATACATATGTTCTTATAGTAACTGGTGCAGTTTTATTTGCTACCTCATTTGGAGGCTAGTTAATGAAGATCATTTATTCTGTGAGGTACTTGTCTCTCCTTTACATCCCATTCCATTTGTATTACTCTCCAAAGTAGTTTCTACTATATAACTAAGGTGGTAATGAGGAAGGGGAATCTCTAGGCCTCCATGTATTCCTTAGAAAGGGATGATAGTCAAGTTTCTCGGAATAAAAAGTAGTCCACATCTACCGAGTTTCGTTCAAATCAAACAAAGTTAGGAAAATCAAATAAATTATGCCAATTTGACGACCATGAAATTGTTGTCCTGTTTTTCGAGACCAACTGTGGTACCCACCCACCAAGTTTTGTGTAAATTGGACAAACTTGATATTTTCGCATGAAACCTGCAAAATACAAGGCAACAGTCGTGCTGCAACGTGCACATTCAAACCCATTCACGCTTTCACAGTAGTTTCACCAGGGTGGACCTGTGTACTGAGGTTCGAATCAATCAGATAAAGCGTTAGAGAGTTATTGCGCTAACGCCTGAGGTTACCTGCAGCGGCGACAGCGGCTACACACCCAAAACCCTAATATCCCCAGACGCCTAGAAGCGTCGCGGGAATATAACTAATACCTTCCCTCGTAGCATCAGCACACTGCTTGGAAGGTTTCAAAGACGACTCCAGATTAATGCTGAGATCTTTTTCAGAAATAACTTGCTGAAAACTCTGGCCATTCAACTTGAAGAAGGCGTTGCAATTATGATATTATATCAACATGTATAACTTTGCACTTATCAGCATTGAAAAACGTTTGCCAATCAGAAGACCATTCAGAAATTGAATCTATGTCTCTTTGAACAATTGCCACATCATCAATCGAGACGACCTCCCAATACAAATTTGTATCATATGCAATTGTTTAAACTTTGGTTTGCACAGAATCTATGGGATATAAGCCAGGAAGAGTAATGACCCAAGAACTGATCCTTGTGGAACACCACTAGTGACCCTTTGCCAAGTAGACGAATGTCCATTGAAAGTGCCTGCATATAAGCTGCCTGTATGTAAGCTGCATTAAGGTAACTTAGATGGAAATATATTCCAAAGTGGCAAAAAATACCTTTTGTAGGATGGGCAATGGGGATCAAAACTTGTCACAGCTGCATGCTGAAGAAAAATATCCATCCTACTAGCACAGAACACAACAGAAATTCTCCCCACTCACAGTAGTCGAAAGTTTGATGAATTTGTCTCATTCTGTTAGGTAAACAGAATAACAGTGAAAAAAGTCCCCATGACGATAACTCAGTGGAGATTTTTTTCGTCTGTATATATATGCACAATTCCAGAATCACCCCCCTGGGGTGTTTATCCCATACCCTAGAGGTCATGTTTGATAGTCAAAGTAGGTATATATAGCGATGCACTTTCTTTATTAGCTCAGGTACTGTTTATATAGTGTTTAGCGATGCACTTTCTTTATTAGCTCGGAACAAAAACAATACAGTATGTTTATGTCCAAAACGTCTCGCTGAAATGCCCAGAAGCAACGGCTGCGAATAAATCCCTAATTGATTATCACCAAACTAGACGGATGAATTGCGCAGATTAGAGCGAGGATGTATAACAAGGGCATTATAAAGATCAAATTTGACAGGGCATGTCCACGTGGAGAACCCTGGCAGCGAGGAATGCACTCGTGAAAGAGGAGACAATTTTGGCTATGTCAATATTTTCGTAGGTAAAAAACAGAGGAAATGTCACAGTGCCATTCGCCCTCATAGCCATTAAAGAAATTAATACATATTGTCTAATGAATGCAATCACCACAGGAACTGATCTGTGAATGATTTATCGTTTTGGCAGGAGTACAGGAGAGTTATGCAACTTCAATCACAGCATTTCAGTAGACAGTTATATGATGCACTAACAAGTTCATTGGACTGGAGTAATCTTCAAAATCAAACAAAATATTTAAATTCCCTTGTCGAATAGTGGACGCTGCGTTTGCATGACATCACCCCAAAATAATTCCAATGTGTATCTGGACCGATTACGCATTATAGTAGGAATTGTGATGTCCAAATAAATGGGTTTTCGAGATAGCCCTGCCCAATGCAATTTTATTGCACTTTTTGGTCATTTCGAATATGGAGAGTTCAAAAATGGAGGGTGCCATTTTTTCAGGCTCGTCTTAGCAGCCATTGCGAGCTTTCAAAATGGCCGCCATTTCGGTAGGTGAATGTTCAGATATTTTTGTATATGTCAGGGATAGCATGCATTTTGAGGGCTAATATGATGGCTATAATACCAACAAACCCAGTAGTAATGAATTTACTATTTTGAAAAACATCGGCCATCTTCAATCCAAGATGGCTGCCACGTTATACTTGAATAATTATATCACTTCGAATAGAGTGGCTTAAGGATTTATTTTAGTGGCCTATCTAACGGCACCAATACCAATGAGCCCCGTAACAATAGTATTCATCACTATTGGAAATGGCGGCCATTTTGGATTTCAACATAGCCACCATTTTTACATAGATTATCATATAACTTTGTGTGTAGTGGATGTATAGGCTGGGCTATAGTGTCTATTTTTTAAGACAAATCCAAGTGCCCTGATACCACACGTTAGAATCCATTTTGCGGTGATGTCATGCAAATGCAGCGTCCACAGGAAATTATCTGAACCAAACTTTCTAGACGAATGATCCCACTTACCACATTCTCCTTATCCTCATTCTTGCCGATATCGATCCAAAACTCTAGTACTGTCCTGTCTGTAAAGATGTACCCATTTGAGAATGCAGCAAAATGTCCGAGTCCCTCAACGTGGCATTCTTCTATCAGATGAGTCTGGGTACTGGATAGCACAGGCAGTTCCCTGTCTGTAGACTGAGAGTGATACATTGGATGTGTAATCCACACAATAGAAGAGTTTGTGAATCTGTGAGCTACGATACTCGCCTTATATAGTGTACCTTGCTTCGCCGCCGCCGAGAAGACTCCCCGGTTACCCGTGGCCTGGCCAGCAAAGGCGTTCCCCCGTAGTAGCTGTCCCCGCCCGACGTGAGACATACAGGACCACTTCCAAACCCATCCAAGATTTTGTTAGGGCGTACATGTATTCCAAGTTTCGGATCAACAGGTTAAAGTGTGAGAGAGTTGTTGCGCTAACGCCTAATGTCCCCAGCGGAGGCGGACACAGCCTTGAAACCATTATATCCCCGGACACTATTCTTGTCGCGGGGATACAATCATTCCAAAACTTAAGGACCACAGAAGATACTACAGGTGCCTCGGTGGCCTGTATGGGTATATCTGATGGCTATATCTGATTCCTCATCTGATTCCTCATCATCCGTTGTTGGTTCCCTCGTGGGATTCATTCGTCTCTATGAGGGTCGCACCAGCGCGTCCCTCGTAGGTTCCCTCGTAGGATTCATTCGTCTCTATGAGGGTCGCGCCAGCGCGTACCTCGTAGGTTCCCTCATAGGTTCCTTTAACCCTATGAGGGTTGCGCCAGTGCGTCTCTATGAGAGTATGTATGCATCTGCCATGAAATTTACTACCTATATGATTTCTGTATATGATCATCATGAATTGTTCCCGGATTACCTGATATATTTCTCTGGTGTATGTAGTTCATCTGTTTAATTATTTTTCTACTCATAATTGTCAGGATGCCCACCTTGAAATAATAGTCATTTGTATATTTATTTTTTGTAACATAATGAAATAAAGTATGGAGGATTTTCAGAAAATTCCCCTTGCAGTTTTGTCGTATTAATTTGTGAGTTATAAATGTCTGTGTTCCAATTACTTCCCACTGATAACAAAAATCTGTATTTCCTCTGTGGGCATGAAGTGAGTATCGTTCGCTTGGAATATCTGGGGATCATGGAAAAGTCTAATTTTAACAGTAAATACAATATTTTCGTTATTGCTGGAAATAATAGATTGACAATTTTGCAATTTGTTGGTTTTGAGAGAAACTTGGTGGGTATATATGTACTTTAGATGGTGCTGAACAACATGAAGGTAATTGCAATATTCGCAGCAATGGAGATCGTGAATCATTAACCGATCATTCATCAATACTCCATGCCTCGCAAAATCTCTGAAAATGTTGAAGCACTATACTAGACCTTCTCGAGTGTATCTGATCACACCCACAAAGGCTTGTAGAGTGTTCATATAGCTAGCATTATCTTTTTCATAGTTCAATTGCGGACACGTGTTAGATAAGTGGAGGCTAAAAACCATCAATATTATCATATCATCCCTTGTTGGCAAGTATACACACGTTCTCCCCGCCCACGTATCGTCACTCCACTCGGATTTGCGCAATTGGCCCACACCTAGCAACACTAAATCTGTAGCCTCTAAAGCTGATAACTACGGAAATCAGCAAGATTCTTCCGGATTTGGGGATCGTTTCAATTATTGTCTGATAGGGAAAGTGCACTTCTTATGAAATAAATTATTGATTCACCATAGAAATCGTCACAATTTATTATTAGGTCTAATTTACTGGCGTGTGCGCAAACTAACGAGAATCTGGAAAAATCACTATTTTTTTTTTCTTACTTCACAACTCTAATATTTTTCTTGCTATATGCCCCAATTATATATCATGTCCAAGAGCTCGATGGGGTAATTCTCATGGTGATATTACTTTCAAGATTCAAACCATGATAAGAAAGTTATCGCAGTTTGAGTGCCAAGTGCGCAAATCAATGGACCACCATGCAACTGCTGAAAGCTATTACTACCGCATACCACGAGCACGTACGAGCAGGTACGGCCAACTCCGATGGAGGAAAATGCTTGGTGGAAAATGCGGGGATCCTGTGTGAAGTGAACAATGTCTGATCGATTTGAGCTCTCCTGCTGCCACCCTCTGAGTGCAGGAATCGGAACAGGCATCATCAGTATATCTCTTACTGCTTACTTGTCCGATAACCCGCCAGGTCGTAGGGGCGCTGCAATGGTGATCTTCACAGCCGTCTCCTTCCCGGTCATGAGAAACATCCTGGGCCCTCCCAACGCTCTTGCTAGTCCACTCCTTGATGCTGTCAGCCCATCTCGATAAACACTAATTATCATATTATTGCTGTTCCATGAATTTCGATCACAATTTCATAATACAGTAACTGTCAGTACACCCGTATTTCTTTTAACTATACGTCAGTTGTAGGCAGTACCGGTTCATGAACAATCGTAACATTCTCATCATTATTTTCGCCGTAGGCCCCTTCCATCAATTCGTTACTCTTGTGTTCTGAGACAGATACTACTATCAATGGAGAGAATTTGTATCGATACAAGGTGAGAAAAATCGATTCACTGCCTGGAATATTATCCAACCTCGAGTGGTCAAGGTCATTGCCAGACGCACTAACGTCTCGCGAACTCTTTATGTATGCTTGGCGTTGGTTGTCCCATATTGAACCAAACACGCCCGAATTTTGCACTAATGTTCCGCTAATGTCGCAGTAACTATGCATGCATGCATGTCTGGAACATTTGTCGACGTGAACAGAATATCTGTCACCATTTCGCGTCATCAGAAAGCAATAGTCACAACACCGACACCGACATGCGAATTGTGTCTCTGTGTGATAGCTACTTCAGTCCGTATATTTTCATCATATGTGAATATGTGAACTCCATCGTTTTGTTGTAGTTACTTGTTATTTATATATAGTTAGTAGTTATTCGTCTTACGTTAATTTCACCATTTACATCAGTATTTCCGTTTCCTTGTTATCGTTAGGCATACGCAAAAGGTGACCTATGAGCGATCTCAGGATATGTAGAGATGTTGTCAACACTACATATTGTATTACCAGAGTATTTTCGAGTCTCGACAATGACAATAAATTGGTAGGAGTTGAGTATAGTGAACACATTTAGTAGAGCGTCACATGAGCTGCTTAATTAGGAAGTGATCAGAACTACCGGCGGCTCGATTTCCAGTCTGCTACATTGTATAGTGTGTAGTTACTGACGAGCATGTGATGATTGTTTTGGGGGGTCTTATGGTAAGATAACATTTGCACGAAGGACAGTCATGTAAGTGTTATGGAAAAACACTAAATGGAGTGCGCATACGCATGTGTACATATAGGCCCACATTTCGTTAGCTCAGTGACAGCGCGTGGTCATTGCTTTCTTTATTATACTGATAGTAATAATACAATTAGGAGACCAGAAGGTACGAACGGATATCATGGTCAACGCATGGAGACCGGACCTACTGTCGTAGTGGATGAGACCACGAACAAAACCACCATATCGCCGTTGCAATACCCAATCATTATTATCCATATGATTATTACATATTATTGTTCAATGTGCTAATCAATAGAATACAAAGCCAGCAAACATGGGTTTGCCCAAGATACAGTATTCATTGTTGAGTATACTGATACCCACATAGTCGGGAAAGGTAGGAAGAAGGTGATGAAGTACCGTGACCTGCGACTGGAGATCCAGAGGCTGTGGAACACCAAGGCTAGAATGGTACCGGTGGTGAATGGGGCACTGGGGGCAGTACCAAACAACATAGATGATCACTTACAAGAGATCCCCGAAAAACACGGATTATGCCCCTAGGAAGACAGCACTACTTGGAAATGCCCAAATACTCGGAGGGGCGCTCGACCTCTGGGGCCAGACAATGCAATGACCAACCTAAGAGGTTGATTGTGAAGAAGCGAAATAATGATGATAATAATAATAATACGGTGATATCATATCCCCCACAAACCCCCTGAAAAATTGACATTTATTGTGTCGATGCACATCGAAATACCGGAACCATTCCATATTCACTAAACCTAGTCCCGACTCGTGGCAGAACTAGCTGACTCAATCAACAATCTATCATTAGCACTCGACAACACCGGACAGTAGATGGCCCGAAATCGGTTGGAACTGGATCCTGAAACCAGAAAGCCAAATGGCTGACTGTTTTGACTTTTGATGGCCCCAACAATAGTGATCATATTCTATCAGATGGGAAACCCATAACACCATAGTATTCCTGTAATTGCCTGCTAGGACCAAGCATCAAAACTCATGCTATCAACAAAATTGTCATACTCTGACCTCTTTTGACCTAAAAAACCCTCTGACCTGACCCATAACAATATAATCATGTACTCATCATGGGGATCACACATGCCAAGTATGAACTTCATCTGAGTGGGGGCAAGTTATTGTGTTTTCTACCCGAGAGTGATCCCTAGTCTACACTAACAAGTGCAATTCGTAAACGTCTTGGTAGCTGCGGCCAGATACCGTATGTGGTAGGTCCGAACTGACTGAATGA
>JAUOBX010635393.1:0-15154 GCA_032360705.1 Eupentacta quinquesemita | reverse complement strand
ACCGGGTGAGCACCTGGGTAAGCGTGTGTTTACCCGGTGAAGTCAGTCTGAAAGTGGCATTAGATAATTTCCTATGTAGGCTATTTTATTGTTCCAGTCCATGGTACATACCTCAAAAGTTTTCCCAAAGTTTTACTCACAAAAGTGACTACTTGATCCACCCTCTAACCCAGGGGTTCCCAACCTTTTCCAACTGGGGTACCATTTCGCAGTTTGTACCACTGTTTTTGACTATCTAAGTTGAGCGCCACCATAGGTTGGCGCGGAGCATACAATATTTTTTGGCTCCAAAAAGCTCCCAGATGCCAGGAGATTGCATCTAGGAACGTTTTTTCTGCTTCGAAACTTATCTCTAAATTGGCATTTCTTGTTCTGAAATTTTGTATTTTGTATGATCAGAAACATTTTATCACAAAAATATTTGTCCACACTGTGTACCACCCCGCATACCACCGTGAAAGTCCAAATGTACCACTGGTGGTATGCGTACCACAGGTCGGGAACCCCTGCTCTAACCAAACGCGAGTTCCTCTCGCTGGCTATTAATAAAACTACTAGTGAGTATACAAAAGAAAGAGTTGTACGACAATGACAACAATTAATACTGCATGCTGGGATGCTGCACAATCACCATGGCACAAACTGGAGTATCGCATGGAGGCCAGCTAGTTTGGGCTGATATGATTAATTTTCAATCCTCTATGTAGTCAGGGTGTCTGTGACGCTGCTTGGGGACACTGTAACTCACAAAGGGACGGTTGAATTGAACCCAAACTCAACTTGTAGATAAGTCTTAGTGAGAAGGTGTGCCCTATTTTTTTAGTGCCTGTGTGGGTCACCAAAGGTCAGTTAGAGGCTAAAAACGGAAATAATACAAAGAGCCATAACTCTCATTGGCAAAGTCCCACATGTTTGATCTTCTGGGACAAGGTTCGAATAGTGTTGGGAATTATTTTCAAACCATGCAAACGGCCATTTCATCCAAGGTCATCAAGGGTCAGTTATTAGGGGTCAAAAACTAGTTTTTCGCCCGTAATATGAGAACCGAAGGTCAGCCAAGGTTGGGAGGTGCGCCATTATAATCCATCAGTCGACCCGCATCTGTGTGACCTTTGACCTCAACTTGACCTTTACCATTTTTTTTTCATGCCGAATCATGTTCTAATAGCCATTTTTTTATGTCAATGTCACCTTCCGATCAAACGAGCCATGATTTGACCTTTGTGTGCAAGGTTATCAGAGGTCAAAGTTTTCGGTTTGAAAATTAGCAAAGTTGGGGTGCTCGTAGAGATTTGTATTGTTGTTTTTTGGGGTCATTGGGTCAAACAACTCCTGATGATGTGCTTATTTTAGGAGTTATTGGGCATAGAAAATAGTAACTGTCAATTTTTAGATATGTGATAGAGCAATGTTTTCTACATAGACGACACTAACTCCTGCTTCAATCGGACATCCGGTGTTCAAGATACAGGGGGTCAAACGTTGATTTTGAGACTTTTTTCACAATTGCATTGGCTGTATACATGGAAATATGTCGGGCTTCCAGGACTGGGTGCATCACATCAGGAGAAACATTTCCATACAAAAACGTGACATCATCCAAGGTCATTTAAGGTCACTTAAAGGTAACTAAGGTAACTCCAATTGGCAGAGTTCTACCTGTTTGATCTTCTGGGACGGGTTGCGAATAGTGTTAGCGATTATTTCCAAACGTATCGGTCAATCAGGGTTGGGAGGGGCGCCATTGTGATTAGTCGACCTGATCTGTGTGACCCTTGACCTCCATTTCACCTCTGGTTTTCAAGCCGAATCATCTCTTATTGGCCCCTTTCGGATGTCTATGTCACTTTCCGATCAAAATGAGCCATGTTTGACTGTGTGTGACTTTTGTGTGCAAAGCTCTCGAAGGTCAGTTTCTGGTTGGAAAATTATCCCAAGGAATCATAGTGCCCTTGGGCTCTTGTTTCTCAGGGGTGGCTGTACTCACAGTGACGACTGGTGGGTCTTGGTGTCTGGGCCTGCTGTGTCACAGTGGACTCAGTATTTATGGAGGGTTGTTGTCGGTTAGTTGCAATAAGTCTCGTCGCTCTGCTGTACGCAGTTACCGTGGTTGAACTTCGAAAATACAAAAGCAAAAAGCTTCCGTTCCCCCAGGATCTGAGAAAGTGGTTAGATCCGTCAGATGGGGACGTAAAATGGCGGTCCCGGGAGCAGATTGTGATTGGTTACTGTACACCCCTGCCTCGATAACATCTGAGCACTAGTCGAAAAGAGAAGGCGAGTAATTGCTGGTGCTCAACCACGATCAACATGGCCAGGGTTCCTCGATGAGCCATCAGTGGCTTCCTGAACCTGTAGCGATTAAAACGAATCAAGTACATGTTTCGTATTTTGCCTTAGTGTTCCATCTCTATGATACAATATTGAATGAAGTCCTATTCACATGACATTTAACTTTTGAGAGCCTGAAGGCAAGCTAGGTTGAACAGCCTTGGCTTTAAAGTACATTCGACCCCACAAATCAGAGGTCGTTTACAATGCATTTAAAGAAGACCACTAGAAAGGAAAAGCTCTGGAAGGCAGGGTTTGAATTCAGGATCGCATTCTATTCTCCACAATATTACCTGTGTTATAGTGATACCTGCAGATGTCATCCAACATAATGAGTTGATGGAAGTTCCATATTCTTAAGATCTGACTTTGTCTCACAATTCCTTCCAAAATTAGTTAATCACTCCTTACTTGCAGGAAACTGGAAGCAAGGCTGGTCGGGAAGCCCCTGTCCCCAATGATAGAGGTGATCGAGGAGTCTCCAGTGAAGCCACTGGCCTCCTCTGCTCCACGGACCTTTCCCCGACACCTGACAAAGAACCTCTCCTTCTACTCCCAAGACAAGGGCAAGACCACGAAGCGGGCCCTCCAGGAAGCCCGTAGACTGACCGCTAGGATCACCGGCTCAAGCCCAGAGGGCGTCGTGGACATCGCGAGCAGGGTCCAGTTGATGAAGTCTCCTGCTCGCTCCCTCCTCACGGAAGTCTGCACTCCATCCACTTTAGGGTCCCTCAGTAGGCTGAGGTCGGGTCACGTGACCCCCGGCAGCGGTGATGGAGGGTCTCCAAACCTGAAGCCGACGAGCGGCGAGTCTGAAGACACACCTAATGCTGAGCTATCGCTGTCACCACCTAGGCAAAAGACAAGGCGTGTTCAAGAAACGCCCCTGAAGGAAGATAATGATGAAACAGATGCTTCCTCGTGTGACTCTAAGGTCCAAGTATTATCCTCGCCGGTGGTCGGAACCAGGAGTGCTCAGAAGAAAAAGGCTGCTAGTGGAACAGCTGCAAAGTCTTCTCCTGTTCAGACCAATTTGAAGCAGATGATCTTATCCCCAACAATGGGAACGAGGAGTGCAACAAAAGCAGCAAGTACAGAGATTGTAGAATCTGCCACTGAAAGCTCATCATCATCTGATGCTACTCTCACATCTGGAGATGACAACGTCAGTCAGCCGCAACCACCACCTGGACTTCCCGGAAATGGAACCCCCCGGAAACGTAAGGCGCTGAGAACCAGTCTGAAGACAATGTTTGACGGTGTTGCGCAGAACACCTTTCCGAGCGATCATAAGGTTGGTGCCGGCAACAAGAAGAGGGGGAGGAACGTGCTAGGAGAAGCAGACAACAGATTTGAAGAGGACACTGAACTGGAGCAGGGGACAAGTCAAAATCAGAAGGAATTAGGAAGTTCTCTCGGATCCCCCTTGAAGAAAAGACAAAGGACAGCCATTGGGACCAAGCCAAGAATTGACCTGGATCGACATGTCCCAAAGAGCACCACTCCCTCTCCCAAGAGGAAGAAGCCAACAGCCCTTGCGTCTCCGGACATCTTCCAGCAGTGGCCTAGGAGAAAGCTGAGGTCTACCCCATCCCCTAACAGTCATTTTGTGAGAGGTTCCCAGAGGAAGAGCCCCAGAGAGGCTGGTTCAAGGATGACAAAGGAGAGTCCAGCTAACTCTAGTTTGAAAACAACAGAACAGAGCTTGAGGAAACGATCCAAGACATGTCTAAAGTTTCCTGCTATAGATGGCTCATCTCAGAATAAGAAAGCTGAGGAAATGGAAGGAACGGGTGAGGATTACTTCAATGAAATGGACTCGGGGAAGGAGAACATACCAAGGATGATGGAACAGGAAGGTGTGGGGGACCTTCTGGATATTGGTCTTGCTCCAGTGAGGTCAAAGGACTCGAGCAGATCATTCCTGCTGAAACAGGAGACCTCGGCTGAAGAGCTTGAGAGACACTTCTCGTTCCATTCTGATGACGATGAAATAGAGTTTGTAAAAGTTGACAGATCTACGCCCACGGGTAGGCCAAGAGAAGGGGAGGACGACAGTCAATCATCTCCTGTGTTCAGTGGCAACAGCTCAGACATAAAGTCCCCAGATAATCTGAGGTCTCCCTTCAGGAGCCCCCGCCTCCAGCGCAAAGCTCCCAAAGGAACAACGAGCGACTCGCCCGTGTTTGAATATGTGAGCACACCAAACTCTGCCGGGGGTCTGAAGCTCACCATCCATCGCCAGCGCTCGATGGTCAGTACTGGCAGCATCGTACCCAGCTCTGTGTCCCCCTACGCCGCCGCCTCGACAGAGAGTAGTAGCATCCCTGGGGCGGGAGACTCCTCGACTGCGACCTCCGAGAATGATGATGTCTTCTCCTCTCTCTGTGAAGAGAGGCCGCAGTCTACGCCGCCAAGAAGTGGTTCTTCACGAAAGGTCAACTGTAACTTGTCGACGAAGGGGCTATATGGCTTGTTGCATTCACCGTTCGCTGGCTCACCGGGTCGACGTCTCGGCTCCAGAGACAAATCTCTCTCCGTCAGTCGGAAAAACTCACAAAACGCTGTCAGTAAGAAGGAGTGATCTTGACTTGTTCTCCCACGACTATAAGATAGGTTGAAGGCAGCAATATATGCACCAGAGTGTTAAAAATTGTGTCCTCCAGCCATATCTAGTTGGACTCATTTACAATTCGATTGAAATCATGTTCAACCTGATTGAGATTCCGCTCGAAGGGCGCTAAAGTCTCAAATTTACCATTCTAAACTTTATCACCAATACGTTAGTCAAGCCCGCAGGCCTTGAAGGCTGAAAACCGTGATGCTGGGCCCAATCTGAATAAAATCACTTTATATTCTGACAGGAGATTGGATTGACTTTGTTGGTGGAGCTCTGAACTGAGGGTAAATCAGAGGGTTTTTAGTTTGAATTGTGGTCAGGTTTGCCTGCCTGGTGTGTTTGTAGGCAAGGCACTTTATCCCCATTTCATCCTCCTGGCCCTGGCATGTTCAGGTACTTTTGAAAAATCTCTGCCCCATAGCGGCAGCAGCTTGCTCCCTGGGATCGTTGAAGAATGTACCTGCTCCCTACAATCGGGGTGGATGCCTTGAGACTGTTATGATATAAAGCACTATATAAGCACCAAATATTGATCCATTAGCTGACTTGAACCCTCCGTCTGCATGCACAAGTCCCACTAGTGCATGTACATGCTCAAATATGCGAAGGCTACCCTATCTCACATGCACGTCCCTTAGGTATTCTCCACTCGTTATCACTGGTGCTGAAGCGCTGCGATGGCCCGCTGCCACACACGTGTGTTTAATAAGGTTGAACCAAGCACAGGGTTGAATTGAAACAGCCAAGAATCTGAGTGGATGGCTCTTCGGGAGTATAACCCATAGGTCAGGGTTTTGAATGTAAACGCCCCTCTGTTGACGGTTACTACTGAAACGACAGGTCAACTGGATGGTATCCGGCTTTATGGCTAGAGAGAGCTGATACAGCTGCTCGTTGTTCTTTCTGGGAGTAGTGGAAAATTGTAGTTAGCTTCTGTACAATCTCACTGTTCGGCATGGAATTTGAAAGTTAAGGCAATCAATATTCAGTACCTTCATAAGCTAGAATCTGAGATTATTTATCTTCAGATCTTAAATATGGATTTTTTTATTGAGCAATCTGAAACCCCTTGAAACAAAATGAGAAAGGGCAAGCTTCTCACAGTACCCCAATTTACATATATATATCTATCGTAATCAGGAAGGGAGCGTTCCACTTGGTCATGAATATAAATTTCTAAGGATGGATATATTTTTGGCTTTGCGTCTTGACTTTTGAATAGGGAGGATATGACTTGTTGAAATTACGTTCCATATTTTTTGTATTGTGTGACGTTTTTTTTACGACAAACAATAAATGTTGTATTGTGCTTTGAAAAAAATCTTGGGAAGTAGTTGTTGCACTAACTGTGCCTTTTGTACATGATTTGTAACTTTTTCCTTGTGAATGTACAGTATTTGGCAACCTTGTCATTTTATAGTGTTCGTTCTAATCACTATCTAAAATAATGCTTGTGTTGTCTCGTAGAAATAATGATAGCAATTTTCTCCTGACAAAGTGAGTCGTGAGCGAAGAATTCCAATCCTTCTCAGGGAATCTGCTATTGTACATTTTCCCCTCTTCCATTTTGCCTTTTTTTCTCCTCCCATTTTGCCTTTTTTTCAATCGATTTCCTGAGAATCCAAAGTGGGGAGGCAACTTTTCTTGAGTTTGGGAAATTTGGTATCCGTATGTAGTAAGTCTATAAATGCGCTTGCTCACAGCCACTGAACAGACACTGTCAAGACTTGTGAGCAATTAGTTATTGTCCTCAAGTGTGGGGGGAATATAATTTTCCATTCTCTCCAGGGAGGTTTTGAAATATTGCCCTCCGCCATACTCAACATCTCTATTACTGTGAACACTGTTCGTTCGCAGGGTCTGGTGTTACTTTTGACATTGTTATTCATATATACAACTGTGAACTGGGCGGCTCATTATCCTGAACAGATATTCATTTGAATTTGGATGACTAAACATTGAATGTTTTGAGTCTAAGGCCCACATTGTTATTGTAATGATATCAAACACTCAAAATATGCTACTTTTTTGGAACATTTGATACATTTCCATGACTTGAGTATTTTCATTGATGATCCTGTTAGATTAGATTTACTATCAGAGAGAAAATATACTATAGAGTTCATTCACAATATACAATTTGTTGAGTTTTTTTTCCTTTCTCATCCGATAGCAGGATATGCTCAATTTACACAAGTTAAGAGACTTCCACTGAGGAGAGCATGTTCACCATGTCAGAATGGCATGTATGCTCCCTATACTTCAGCACCAACCAACGGTGGTCCGTTGTTTATAGTGTATAACTCTCCTCAGTGGAAGTAAATTGAGCTATATATCAGAGATGTAGTCGAGACCGGAGGAGTCGAGACCGGTCCGAAATTTGAGCCTCTACACTGTAGGTATTCGAGACCGGCAATTTTGGGAAAATCCGAGACCGGTCTCGACTACAACACTGCTATATATATACATACCTATGGCTGAGCACCTGTCTGAATCTATGGGTGCCAATTAGTTAATAATCTATGAACCTATCCAACTATTCCCATGCCCCTTATCATGCATAAACTTCGCGTAATCAGCCAGGCCCATTGGAATACAAAGGGGATTGCTGAAAATTGTCTCGCCTGGTTGTGTGATCAGTGTTTTTTTGTCACAGATTATTCAAGGGAATCAATAGATTTTCTCTGTAGTCACCTCTGGTGACCCCCGCTGTACCTTTCAAATTCTCTGTACCAAGGGTAGATTACTTCCACCAGCTTCCATAACCATCTAACAAACTTTGGAATTTTACGGTGACCTGACTGTACCTTTGACCGAGGATAGACCACATTAGAAATCTGTCAAATGCTTCCCCCTCCCAGAGTTTGGATTGGACGATCATGAAACTAGGGCATTATTACTGAGAGATGATGATACATTGGAAGGCTCAAGATTCACGGTCATCTGGTGGGCTATTTTGTGGAATGCTTCTCCTAGAGTTCGAATTGGATGATTATCATCAGGTACAAATGCTACTACATACAGGGTGTTCAGCAATTTGCGTTCAAGGTCTAGTGGGCCAGCCATTTTGTGGAGATCTGTCAAATGCTTCACCTCCTAATCAGATGATCACGACAGTTTATCATTATTATTGGGAACCAAAGCTCCCTTAACGCGTGCTCAAGAATTTGAAGTCACAATGATGGCCAAGTGAGGGGTCAACTATTGTGTCAAAAATCGAAGGTCATCTGGTGGGCTATTTTGTGAGAATCCGTCAAAAAATTGTTGGCTACTACCTTCGATCCAAAAGATCATGAAAGTTGGTCATTATCACTGTTTACCAATGTTACATAGGATAATTTATGGCCCAAGGTCATCTGGTGGGCTATTCAGGCAATTTTGGGGATGCCTCTCCGAGAATTTTGAATCAGATAATCATGGAAGTTGGTATTCATTATCGTTTACCAATGCAAGCACTGCCAAGGAACATTAGACCCAAATTTCGAGTGAATCCAACAAATCCTGCAGAATTGGTAAGCTTTTGCGTTTTTTCGCCATTCCATTGATACTGTATACAAATGACTATACATCAAAAATCTGTGAACCTCTGAAGAACAGCACTTTGGGAACATTATATTCCAATCTCAAGAATATCCATTGTTCCTAGTTGAATAATTAAGGTTTCAAGGGATATTTCCGTGATTTTTATCGTTTCGGTGATATGTCAAAGATGTGCCATCATTCAATGAACATTGCCTCCAAGTTTGGTCAACATCCGTCAAAGAACGGACCTTTGGCAGCCATTTGAAAGCAAAAGTTCCAAAAGCTCAACGGGCTCAGCTGGTTTGAGGCAAAAATGCATAAATTAGGCTAATTAGGGTACCTGATCAGCATATTTCACACTGAACATCTAATCCATCCATCTACCTGTCATCCTGCTCCTATAACTCAAACTACATCTTCGTAGCCCATACAGTAATGCTGATGAGCTCAAATGATAAATCACTTAGAATTGGCAAATTTAAAAAAACTTAATTAAGGTCTATGGGTCCCAAAATCAGATTGTGTAAACCCAACCCCGACGCAATCTGCAATGCGGTTCGAGAGGAAACCTGCTCTTGAGAAAGTGTGACACACACACCATATACACAACATAGTGATCTCTTCCTGAACTTCATTTAGGCGGGACAAAAACCAAACACATTTAATTATAAAATGTCTATAAGGCATGCAATCTATTAGGCTGGGCCTTCGTCTGACCCATCACTGACGGGATATAATGATATTTACAGATCGGTAAAAAATGGAGATGAGGTGGTCTCTGATAAACAATTTGCTTGTTTCTGCTTTGTAATTATTATTCTGGAAGAATTTATATTTACAATGTGATACATGATATAAAACATACAAAGATGAATTGTGAGAAAATATTACAATGAATAACATGGTGCGAATGTACAAACATGTCATTTCAAACGATACTGAAAGATAGGCTACTTCCAATAATTCATATCAAAAGACAGACACAGCGACTGAATGTAACAATTAGAATCCCCTTTGAGTGGAAATTACACGTAAGTTTATTATGTGCCCATACTGATGTGTGGTATTACACTGATGTTACAGCATATGATGCAGTCCCAATATGTAATATAAGCATCACTCTAGATTGGGTATCACATACTGTTTTCAATAGTAACACTAATGCTACAGTATATTCTGTAGCTTGAATGTAGACACTCTTAGGCTGCTGCAGGAAATACAATCCAAATGTAACAATATGCAATGTTCTAGCATGGGTATTACATATTGTCTTCACTGGTAACAATGCTACAGTATATTATGTAGCACTCTACGCGGCTGCAGGAAAGCTGCAATCGAAATGTAACAATATGCAATGTTCTAGCAAGGGTACACTGTTTCCAATGGTAACATTATTGCAACAATATATTCTGTAGCTTGAATGTAGACACTCTAGGATGCTGCAATCCAAATGTAACAATATGCAATGTTCTAGCAAGGATATTACATACTGTTTCCAATGGTAACATTAATGCAACACTATATTCTGTAGCTTGAATGTAGACAATCTAGGCTACTGCAGGCAAGCTGCAATCCTAATGTAGCAATAGGCAATGATCTAGCGAGGGTATTACATACCGTTTTCACTGATGACATTACTGCTACAGTAAATTCTGTAGCTTGAATGTAGACACTCTAGGCTGCTGCAGGAAAGCTGCAATCCTAATGTAACAATAGGCAATAATCTAGCGAGGGTATTACAGACTGTTTTCAATGGTAACATTCATGGTACAGTATGTTCCGAAGCTTGATTGTAGAAAATCTAGGCTGCTGCAATGCTAATGTAATGATCTAGGCAATAATCTAGCGAGGGTATTACATACTGTTTTCAATGGTACCATTATTATCTGTTATAGCTGCAGTAAAGCTACACTTTTATTATAGAAATAAGGACCACCATTACATACTGTATTTACTGCTGCGTGGCTATGCTCAATATTACACTGTTTGTTGTAGCTCAGCTGCAGTAAATTGGAGGCTGCTGCAGTGATGCTACAATGTTAATGTAGGAACAAGGACTATCATGAAGTATGTATTACATACTATATTTACTGCTGCACGGTAATGCTCATCATTTCACTGTATGATGTAGCTCAGCTGCAGTAAAGCTGAGGCTGCTGCAGCAAAGCTACAATCTCAATGTAGAAATGAGGACCATAATGAAGTATATACTGTATTTACTGCTGCATGGTCTTGCTCAACAGTACACTGTATGCTGTAGCTCAGCTGCAGTAGAGCTGAGGCTGCTGCAGCAAAGCTACACTTTCAATGTCACAATAACCACCACCATGAAGTATGTATTACATACTGTATTTACTGCTGCATGGTTATGCTTGTCATTACACTATGTGTTGTAGCTTAGCTGCAGCAACGAAGCTACAATCCTAATGTAACGATAAAGCATCACTCTTGCTTGGCTATACCTGTCATTAACATTATTACACCAGCGCTCATACAGCACAATATCCCACAGTTCAATGTGCTGACAAGAGAGTTGTAACCTATTATCACTTCACTTACATCAAAGTTTCCAATCTGATCAAATTACCAATTTGAGTCGCTTCTGTTTCAATGAGGGGAATTCCCCTGTAACGATTGTGTTAATAAAATAAGAGTGACTCAAGTCACCATAAAAATAAATCTCTACCGAAATTCATGTGGCTTATAAAATTTATAGTGATTCATCGTCACACATGGACACACACCTTTACTCATTATTCCATTATCGCAATCGATAAGATGACAAGGGGTATATGAAGATGGACATATTTTGTACTTTCACTTGTTATCATTTCAAAATATGAAACCACAATGTCAATGTACAGAGGTTCAGGAACATTTGAAAGGAATACAACCTACCCTATCTCCCACCCCCTTATTTTCCAGAGAAAGACAACCTCTACACCTCGGCTTTTGACGCTGAATAATGGAGGGCAACTGGTTCATAGTACGGGCAGTGGACGTTGTGAGTAAAAGCCGCGAAAAAAGCAACATGGGGAATCCCCTCTCTAACCCCATCCATGTGCACATGCCTCAACTCCCTCCCTACTTCATCCAGTTGCAATCAGGGACGCAGAAAGAAGTGGCGCTGTCATGCTGCGGGAATGAATGATATAGTTGGGTCTCAAAAGTCAAGAGACATCTCAGAGTGACTGACTAATCAACTCGGATGGGGCGAGGCCACCATGGAATAGCCTGCTCAAGCAGACGATATGGTATGCAGAGCCATTCCCAACAAAAAGAGGGGGCTATTCCACTTTGCTATGTATGCCATGGTCGAATGATAGGTACACACATATCATCTGCAGGAATAATATTCTGCTCATTTTTATCCACCAACTGGACATAATATATAATATACCTTTTCTGCGAGAACACCAACTCAAATAGAACTGGGGAATTTGTTTGATAAATTGGGATTCTACTCATTAATATCCATTGACTGGACATGGATATATAATATACCTATTCTGCGAGAACACCAAACTTATATAGAACTGTGTCATCATCTGCCCATGGATCCCGCCCCGTAACCCCCGACTATCCAGATTGACATTGAGTGAAATGATTTCATTTCCTACAGGCATTTCTTTAGGCAAACTGCCTAGATATGAATTACGTCAGCCTATGCATATGATGAATGGAGCTGATATGAGGCAAAACAATATCAAACGCCTATTGCAACAGGCTTAAGCTAGGAATCCATTGGTGCGGATGCGAATGCGGAATGAATTTGAGAATCACATTTTTGCAAAGACTAATTTGTGCCACAATAGAATGAACTTAACGAGGAGATGGAGGAATCATTGATATATACCAGCTTATGTATACGGCCGAATGAAAAAAAACACCGGTTGATCGTCCACGCGCGCATCATTTTTTGCCGCAGCATCGATTTTGTTTTATTTTTATTGTCAAAAATATGTCGGTTTTTGGATTTTTTTGGCAAAAATCTGTATGATCATTTCAGTTTTTGTGTCCATTTCATATGTTCTCCATTGAATGTGTGTATAGCCTAGGCTCTATGCATTTAGAGCGACGAAACGAAAACTTTTCTTGGAAAGGATACCTTTTTTAATGTTGGCCATATTGGATTTGAGAATGAAGAATAAAAACACCCCGCATGCTCAATTTTTTTGGAAAGTCTGCACGATCAACTGTTCTTTTTTTACTTGGCCTACTTTGTTGTGGGACAGCTTTATGGTATAGATATCCTAAATAATCCATTTGCTGCATGCAGCATCTTTGGGTATGCGCAGTGTTTTCATCATACTGAGTGCGCCTTCCAAGTTATTTTGATGATTTTCTACTACCATTATACTTGTCTGTAGCTCTGCAAACCAAGTACAGCACATCCTTACACTTTCCTCATCTCCGCTCCACAAGAATTTTTGAAGTTTGCCGCATTCAAATCCATACGGATGGATTCCTGGCTTAAGGTATTCCGCAGGCTCCAGTACATCATGAGTGACCTTGTAGATAATGGGAAACTGAATACATTGGTCCAAACCCCGTCTCAATCTGATATTCCTATACCAAGTTATCAGCGTTTGAAGATACACCACTTTCACTAGGAAATTGACGGAAAGCCTGATTGTGCAATAATTTGTGACGTCACACCTGAACAACAATTAAGATTTCTTATGTATTTTATTGTGCTTGATAACTCAACATTCCTAGTTTTCCTGCTGTGTTCTTGGTTGTTGAAATAAACTGCGTAATATATTAACTCACCACAGCAAGAGAATATGTTCCTTTGTCAAAAAAATAATGTTTACATTTCAAAGAAAAACAAAGGCAATTCGCGGGGTAGTCCAGGTAAAGCAATGCATGATGGGATAGCATACATCTTGCACAATGTACACTTTGAAGTCCTCTTACTCAGTAATGGAACGTCTGGTTTGGACTGATGTATTTATTTTTGTCTAAGCTACAAGATGAGTCCATGTTTCCTCAGCCTTCAGTATACCTTTAAATTAGTGATGAATTAGAACTTCTTCAACATTAATTGTTGTACTAGTTCTCTGCATTAGCAATTGACAGTTGGGCATCAGTAGTAATGTGTAGAGGCTGCTAAAATCGGGCATGAGGAGAAATCCAACCCACCTTTTCCCCCAATGCGGGATTGAGCGCGAAAAGTGTGTGAATGCGCTGCTCAGCGTCAACACTGAAAGGAAATCAGGTTTTCCGCCAATTTGTTGTTAATGTGAATGTGAATAAGTTCAGTTAGGTTAGCTGTATAAAGACACAGGTTTACACTTTAGATAATACTAGCTCTCTTTATATGGAGCCTGCTGCTATCGCCCTCAATTGCTCATATCGTCCGGTTCAAAATTGCTTGTCTCATCCAATATTGGCTAATCAATTGAAAATTGAAAAAAACGTACAACTGACATAGTTAGAAATTGTTGAATTTTTTTTCATCTGACTCTTCGAGAAGAGAAGGCAAAGAATCACTATGCATAGTTGCATTCTTGTTCCTCATTGTTCCTATCTTCCTGTTCAAAATTGTCAAATTGTCCCATTTCAGCAAGCAACCAGTCTTAGTAGTCAATTGCAGAGAATCTCAGAAGAGGGTTGACGTTGCCAAGGCAGATAGCACAATCGAGGTAGCGTCCGATGATGATGAATCGAAGAGGTGTGTCGGGAGACCCTCACCTAATTCTGGTGAGTTTAATTGAGGGATAAAGCGCAGTTGTTAGACTTTTACCGGAGAATTAACAGTCAAGACTCAAAATTCAGCTGAATAACTGACGAGGCATAGCCAAGTTCGTCATTATGCTGAATTTTGAGTCAAGATTGTTTATCATATGGTAGGAGTCGAAAAATTGCCGTTTATCACTATTCTACAACCCCTAAATCAAAGAAACAAGAGATTCCTCTAGAGATACTGTATCTCTGAATATATTTATTTTTTGGGCGACAGCTAGGGCAACTATTACATCAACCGTGTTATCACAGGCTATTGCAATACAGTATAGAGCGTGTGCAGTGAGTTGATTAGCGCGTCGGTTCTGCGCAGTAGAAATCTCTCATCATGAATGCGCGCTACATACTGCGCACGCAAAGCCTATTCGGACCACATTTGCGTTTCAATTGTAAACAATCAAAACATGGGTGATTGGCTAATGTCTCGACTCAGTTCACATCCCGTATGCGTTCTGCGTTCAGTCTGATCGTCTGAACGCGACCAGTTGCCTGTTGTTGCAGAAATAACAGATGGCCCCGTGATTGAGTTACTCGATAGCTGGGGGTTGTAGAATATTGCATATTGATTGTTACATTGTGAAACGATTGATGGATCAACCTTTAGTTGAGCACACCCCTGCCTTTGAAAGCCTGTTTCGTGGCATCGAATGCTCTTAAATTCAAACCCCCAAAGATATCATTAATTGAGCTTGATCTACTTTTCTTAGGTCTCACAGAAGCCTCTAGCGAAGGAATCAACTTTATACCTGTGGTACCAGGAGAAGCACAGACTGGGGTAAGATCAGCAGAATTATAATTTCACTTGCATTATAAATACTGTAATTATGATGATTATACAACCTGTGAGGCTTGAATACACACATCTTGACTATGCATATTCTTGAAACATGATGCATAGCGGAATGTGAGCGGAAGAGTGGTTGAGCGGTATCA
>JAUOBX010635282.1:0-15155 GCA_032360705.1 Eupentacta quinquesemita | reverse complement strand
TTCAGTTACTTCTGTAATCAACTGCACTGAAGAAGAGCTAGTATTGCTCAAAAGCTATAAATTATCGGCTGTTTTATCTACGCCTCTCTAACTAAATGTACTATTCTGTATCTCATTCGAGATCCTGCCTATCACCACGTAGCATTGTTGTTATACAGTTCTTGCCTCGTGTCTATATTTTTCCCATATATATATATATATATATAGTACTGTAATATGTATAAATATGATGACCAATAATACAAGTTTATTTTCAGTATACAATGCGATACCTTCCATTTACAAGCCTGATAAGGGTTGCCAGGTGGCATTATTCATGATTGTTCAACTAACGGTCATTTCCCGTTTTCCTCAGGTGCATGTGCGAATAATCCATGCAAAGGAAAGGGATCGAAGTGTAGAGGCATGTTCAACAGGGAGACAGGGGAAGATGACTTCGTTTGCGACTGTGGTCCTGGACTATCTGGCAAAACGTGCGAGGATGGTATGTACCGGTCAAAAGTTTTTATTGAAATTTGCCAGAGCGGCAGCCTTAACAAAACAACGTAAAATGTCTACATGGAGAAGAAGAAATGCCGTAGATGTTGACTATCTACATTTGTTATATAGCGTATCGATGATAACTTTTCACGTGTATGTGATACATTGAGTGTGCCGATTTTTGTGTAACATGGCCGCTCGAAGCGATGTAAATTATTATATGTATTATATGGAACTTACGAAAACGATATATCCGAACAGGTTCCAACTCGATGAGCTCTCCTAAAATGAGTGTCTCACGTACCCAATACAGGATAATACAAAACAGGAGACTTATACATTGACATAACTATGACAACATCTCTTGATTACTAATACTGACGAAAATCACACTTGACGGCTCACTCTCTCGCTCTCTTTCGACCATTTAATGGACAACCCTATCATTGTTTTTGATTTCCTAATGTATTTTCTGTTAACAAGCTGAGTGCCACTTTCTCTCTCTCTCTCGACCATATGATTAACAGCCTCATTATTGTTTTGAGCATCCTAATGTATCTTTCTCTTATAGAGCTGAATGCCTTTCTCCCCCTCTTTCTCTTCCTCTCTCGTCCATACAATAAACAACCATCGTTTTGAACACCTTAATGTACTTTCCTGTTATTCAGCTGAATGCCACTGTATCGCCTGGGGCGATCCCCACTTCACGACCTGCGATGGCCGAAAGTTCGATTTCCAGGGCAAATGCCATTACGTCTTGGCCAAAGATGGTTGTGATGACGAGGCTAAGAAGAGATTCGAGGTTATCATCCACACAGTCAACTTCCCGCAATACAGGGGAACTTCGAGAGTGAAAAACGTGATCATACACCTGGGATATCATCACGGCGGATTCGTAAATGTAAGTGCACTTTCTCATATATGACTTCTCATTTATGTCCCAGTTGAGACGCATGGCATCCTTACTTCCTCCGGCTCCACCGAACTTTGAAAATGTCATCAGCCATACGGGTATGGGCAAAAATTACCAACTGCAGTTTTGAACGACCGATTGAAACACGTGCTGTGGTGTGTGGAATAAATTAGCTGTGTTCGCAGAAGAGAGATTGAAATGTGCAAAGCATAGGGCAAATAGGTTATCACCTGATGTTCAAACTAATGTATTAAGACTTACCCAATGATGATATATCAATATATATATATATATCAATATTTATATATATATATATCAATAGATATATATACATATATATATATATATATCAATATATATATATTATGTATATATATCATAGTACCCTATTAGTAGAGGAAGGAGACACATTTAGTACGCTCTGTCCATGGCTGCCCTCAGAATGTAGCAGTATCCACAATACAACGTATGTTTTTTCATCCCCTCTCGTCTGCAGCGCTTGGTTCTCGGACAGAGACACTCGATCCGAATCAACGGTGAGAAGAAACGACATGGCTGTTCAATAAATGATCCTGAGAACCCCGGTGAGGCATCGGCCACTGTTGAATTCATTAACAGGAAGACGGTAAGTATATGTGTGATAAATATATATATATATTTTTCTTAACACTGAGCAGGACTGCAGGAGCAGCCGAAAATTGTGTTATTAAATATTAGTTCTCCTGAAACTTCCACCAGTCTACAAGAGTTGATTATTTCGTCACACTTAATTTCCAATGTTATTTATTCCAGGTGTATACGTGGAACTCCTTACCTTATATATATATATTTATATACTACATATGGTTTCAGTGTTTAGGGCAAAATGAGTCAAACTAGAGGGAATGCCGCCTCAACTCAATTGAAACTATTGTTATTAATTTTTTATTAATCTCTCTAAATCTGTTCTTCTTCCGTCCTCGTTTAGGTGGTGTATCTTGTGAAAGAGAAAGTGAAAATTTTCTGGGATGGTGTCTATCGCGCTGACGTCAAAATGGATGGTAGGTTATGTGTTAGAAGATTATTGGAGGTGTTTGTTCATATTATTTCTTCCAGCTCGTTTTTTAATGAAGACATGCGAACAGTATTCATATATGTTACAACTTGACCTATATAATATAGTTTCAGGATGTTTCTAACTTGAAAGCGAATCTTAACATCATAATATCTTCCTCCACATGTTTGGTGACTGTCCTGCGAAAGATAACATTATTCCCCACTCCTATAACAAACTTCACTCTATAGAAAACAAACCTCAATCGACAGATGCGCATTTGATGACTGATTGCAGCCGTGAACCAAATCTGCTTCCTACCTCTTATATCAAAAATACTGATAGGTCTCCGGGGATTTGAATATAGCAATGTTTTTTTCTAAATGTAGGCCGATCATGAGAAATGACACATACTTCTTCCTCCACAGCAAAACACGGCGGAAAAGTATGCGGTCTATGCGGTAATTTCAACGGGAAGATGGATGATGTTTCCACCAACAAGCGTTTCACAGTAAGTAGTATTCGTTGCAAAGCGTCGGAGATCGTCAGTTTGCGGTCGTTATAGTAACATTTGCACACCAATGCGCAGAATCCCAAAAGCATGAGCATATCACTCCATTTCTCTACTAGCTCCCCTGGATCCCTATTAGACAGAGAATCACTTCCAGAAAACCTTCTACTCACTCATAAAGTGTTCAACTGCATGGCTCCTGATTTCATCTCGGAACTTGTTCAACCACATGTTTCTTACCAGAGCTCCTAGGTCAGCATCTGAGCAACGCCTTGATATCACGTTTCGCTCTTCTACTAAGTTTCATGGCGATCGCTTGTTTGCTTTTGCTGCGCCCCATGTGTGGATTGCCCTTCCCAACTCTATTGTTCTGCATCGTCTGAAGCTTCTTTCAAGTCTCGTCTCAAGACACATATATTCACACGGGACTTTCTGTCTGTTTGACGCCTTTGTTCCCTATCTTGTTGTTGTCCTCGTGAAGAATGGTTATCTGGTTAGATGGGGATTACCATTCCGAGCACCGCCTTCTCGTGTTTATGCCTAAAATACTACACAGAAAAAGTATCACTCTTGGTTGCATGGACGCGCATTTTCCATCAGATGAAGTATTTCAAACTTCAGGCAAGAACGCAATCGAATGAGCAGGAGGAAAATAATTTTTTTAATGTATCTATATTTTCCGTAATTTAGGTCGGGGATGCCCAATTCAAGTAAAAAGTATATTTAATATGATGAATTTACCTGAAATGTATTTTGATTATTTTTGTGGGATCTATTTTGTGAGTATATGGCTTCCACTTTGCAGGATTGTAACAAATAAGGATCAATCGGAGCTCTCTATACATGTTATGCATAGGGGTTTACTGAGGCGACCTATAGTGGTCTGCATTAATTAAAACATGTCAGAACCAGATATAGGATGTCACTCATGAAACTCATGATATGTTTTCTCCTTCCTCGTTTAGCGAAAAGAACTTGCAGCGTTTGGCAAGGCGAACCAGGTCGTATCTGGAAAGTCGTGTGGAAAGTTGCCACCGTTGCCGACAAACGTTGACAAGGTGTGCATGAAAGCTTCCAAGGCGACACAGCAAATGGTCAAGAAACTCATGCGTAAACTGAAGAGTAAGTAGAACGGAATTGGGTTTTTAGGATGAGTTGGTATTGTATTTCCACATTTGCATAACGAGCGTCTGTGTTTCCATATTCAATATGGGATGTGTTGGAATTTTTTGCTTCACTGTTCTCCACCGACATAATGACATTGAGCGAATAATGTATGTATTGTCGTATGTGTATATGTGACAGCACGTGTACATGTACATGCGGCGATGCCAGTTGTACACACGATAACTCAACCCGGCTTGCTCATATCCAGTCCAATTGTTATAATGTTTCACATAATGCATAATTGTATTGTCGATGGGTTGTGAGTTCATGCCAAATATTACACGAGGTTACCGAACATGAATCTGGAATGCCTTCTCGGCCTACGGTTCGTGTTATTGAATCAAAAGACAATGATCACTGGGTAATGATCACTGGGTCAGCAAGGGCAGGAGCCTGATGAAAAGGCGTATGGAAAAACAAATGGCATAAGTTCGACACACCGTTTCTAACCGGTTAACTAGAGGCACAACACTTGTTTACCGTTTACTGATGAGTAGATATAAACCAGGGCGATTTCCCGCTTTCCCTGGCCATTCGACGGAGCTTTGAAAGAGATACTGCAGGCTCAAGTAAACATGGGCTTATCTTGTAGCTCAGATAAAAATAAATACATCAGTCCAAACCAGACGTTCATACGACGTTCCATTACAGGGTTGGAGGACTTGTTTGTTTGGGCCATGTGCATTGCGCAAGAAGGACTCTATCCCATCATGAAGTACCTTGCCTGGACTACCCAGCAAATTGTCTTTGTTTTCCCTCAAAATATAAACATTATTTTTTCGACAAAGGAGCATATTTTCTCCCCCCAAAACTTGTTGTGGTGAGTTAATATGTTACGCTTTTTTTTCAAACGCAGTCGGAAAACTAGGAATTTTGAGTTCTCCAGCACAATGACAACAATGAAATACATAAGAAAATCTGATGTTCTCCAAGTGTGACGTTTTATTGCGTAAACAGTTCTTCCGTAATTTTTTTGATAATAGTAGTGACGTTTCAAACGCCGATAACTCGACATAGGAATATCGGATTGAGACGGGGGTTAAACCGATATATTAGGTTCCCCACCCTCCTCTGCAATGTCACTCATAATGTACTCGAGCCTCCATTATCACTCTGATTTGATATGTGCGTCCCCCCCCCCCCAAAAAAAAAGAGAGACAGCGTTCGGGGGATCACTCTTTTCAGCCATTTCGCGATTTGCAATTAATGATATAATTACCAGATGCTGATTACGAGGTTTAAATCAGGAGCATACGCTACGTTACTACAATAGAATCGACTAACAAATTCACTGCAGTGAATGGTGTGGGTTGCCAACGTTCATTCATATTCTTTTCGTGTTTCTCCTTTGCAGGGAAGGCCTTCAGGAAGTGTATGGAAGTTATGAATGAGAAAGAGGTGAAAGAGATGATCAAGAATATCAGAATGGAGGGATGCGCCACTGGGAAGAAGCAGAGTGTCTGCGACGGGATCGAAAGTATCGCTCTCAAATGCAAAGACATCGGTCACGACTTCTGCTGGGACAAGAAGGGACATTGTGGTAAGTCGTTTTGACTAGCCTAATTGTCCAAACGAAAAACACAGTGAAAACACTGGACCGAATCAACGTACGCCGGAATGCTTAGTGGTTACTCCCTTGCAAACACACCAAGAGGCATCGCCTTCTCCATGTCCAGTTCGAAGCTCCAGCTGACAAAAGTACAGTATCCAGATCTGCACCACCGCCAGGCCTGGCATAGGATGATTCGATGTCGAGTTTGTACAGCATGAAACTGAGGAAACCCAATTTAGCGCGCCTTTTCTCATTCTAATGGTTTACTCATGCCGGACACGGGTGCCAATCTCATACAAGGTCTGCAAGGATGCATACTTGGATACAACACTCTCGACAGCTGCGAACCTTCGTCAGGACACGAATCTAGGCAATGCCTATGTAGGTAGCGTGACTACAATTTGGAGGAGGGGGTCATACACCTCCCCATCATTGTGAGCCATCGTAGGAAACAACTTGCTGAATGGTGCGATGCGATCTCGAACCCATAATCTCTGGATTACTAGATCTTCGCTCTAGCCAATGATGCCACCCCGCTCCACATTATGATAATCAGGGATATATTCTCGTAGTATCCAAGATCTTTACCACTGCCGGGCCGTGGAAAGGACGATACTGTATCCAGTATGTATAACTTGAGAAAAAAACACTTGAGTATGCCCATTCTAATCAGGTATATATTTTTACTACAGCAAAGGGCATCGGCAAGAATGAGAGATACTTCTGTGGTGACGGCTATGACCGACGCTGTGGAGACAACAAGGAGACGATAAAGAAGAACTGGGGAGCTGTAGAGGGCGCTATTTGCAAGAAGAACTACCGAAGGCTCGGGAAACAGTGCGTGAGGAAGGAAGAGTGTGGCTGCAGAGTCAAAACAGAAGACGGGGAAGAGTTCACTCTGAAGGTATGTTTCGCAGATTCCTCTCTCAAAAATGGCTGTAACTGGTAAAATTCTAGATAGATATGTCATGCTAGTGACTTCGGAGAGGAACATGCATGGAGGTTGGTCTCTATTGTTGGGTGTGCGAAACCTGTTGATGGGCAAGGTCGACCGGGTGGGTTGGAGAATAAAAATGTTCTGAATCAGGTGTGAATACGTCTTCTGCCAGTAAGAGTGGTAGTGTGAAAAAGAGTAAATCTTATTGATAATACATAGATATTCGCGAAACGTAACATCGATACTCGATAATTTATGAAACTTCCAGGATACTAGTGCGACAGAATCTTCCGCACAAATTGAATTGCCATATGTTAATCGGGATTGTTATAAGAAAAACCCTCAAACTTTACTTAGAAGACTCATTAGTTTAGTCCAACAGTTGTCTAATGCTAGATAAACTGTTTTATTTAGGGAAATATGTCCGAATGATATCGTTCTTATTCATATTCTCCAGCCCAACGAAAGGATGATGGACCGGAGGTGTACTAACATGCACATCTGCGCCTACAACGAAAAAGACAGCAAATACGAACCGATAGTAGAGAAACGCCATTGCCATCCAGGGGCTGTATGTCGGAAACGAAAGTGCCGATGCGGTCCATCCTACAAGGGAAACGGATACTCGTGCAAATGTGAGTAGAATTTGTATTTGCTTCAATTCTTCACCATGTGGAACTAAACCTTGGAGAGAATTATATCATTGACTTGAGTGCCAATTCCATTGAGTTTGAGTGGCCAATTTGGACTTAGTAGGCTTAGTAGGGAATTGGCATATTTAAAATTTGTTAGGACCGTACATTCATTCATAATTATATTATTCAATTTGTTTACATAGAAATGGGAGTGAACAGAGAGGAAAAGGATTTAATTGGGGGTTCTTGTTTATACATCCATGAAGTTCAATAGACTGTGAGCTAAGCTGCAAAGGAATCTAATGAAGTAATGGGGACTGTGAGAAGAAACACATTTTGACTGTTTTAATTCATACAAGTCGCTGATGAGGCCACATCTTGACCACGATGTACTGGTTTGGAAGCCTGTAAACTGGAAAAGAAGGATATTGCTATGTTAAAAGGTGTGCAGCGACGATTAACTAGACTAATGTTCGGTATTAAATGTAAATCGTATGGAGGGCGTCTCGAAGCCCTGAACCTGATGGCACTAGAGCAGCATCACATACACCAAGAACTCATAATATCCTATCATATCCCTCGATGACGAGTGCATATGGACCTAAATAATTTAGTGAAATTTGTGACTGACTGATAATAAAACTCGAGGCAATTTTAAAGAGATAAGACCATAGTACGGTTGGAAGTTAGGAGAAACCCTTACTTCAATAGATTTTGGACGTTTTCAAGAGCAAACGGCAGAGTTGTGGGATCTTCAAGCGTCATTGGACCTCCTATCCCTCCGAGCCATTCCCTCTGGTAGACTCCGTCGAGCAGAACTGGGAGGGTTACCATCCAGGTAAATCCAGGTAGACGACTGACATTAATTTTTGGTGTTGTTTTCTCTTATAAAGACATCCCTGATCCCAGTGTCGACGATTTGGAGGGCTTCAACCTCGGTGTTTCCTGCGGAGGTTACCTGTCCAACGCTGCTATAAGAACAAGTCCACGTTCCAGCAGGCTGAAGGGACTAAGCAAGCGCGAGAGGAGGATGCGTCGAAGGACTGGTGTTCCCGGGAGACTGTGTCCAACGAAGGACTTCTTCCGACCGGGTCCAAAGTCACGTCGTCCTTTCATTCAGATCGACCAAGTCCGCCGGCGACCGGTGAGAGCCATCATCGTCCGTGGCTTCCTCGAGGAGAACTGCTGGCCAAAAGGGGTGATCGTCAAGTACAGTAACAACCGGAAGAAATGGAGATGCGCGAAGAACAAAAAAGGCAGATGCCAGGTATATATCACTCTCACTAACCCCCCTCCCATTCACTCACTGAGACACTCATCTACTCATAGGAGCACATGTCTGTTTGTCGCCTAGCTGCATCCACCCGTGTAATGCAAAACCAATCCAGCTCGTGTATTTCAATTTGGTTCTCTACATTTCTATGTATGTGATCTGATGAGTGATACTAGGCAACACCCTAGATATTATTTATTTGCCAAGTTTTCTTTCTAGTTTCCTGTTTTAGATAAATACAGCAACAGGAAAAAAATCGAAATAAAATTGAACGCGCACTCCTCCCTCCTCCCCATCGCTGTTTGACGCTTGCGTATAGTAATGGACTACTTGATCCATGATCTTCTGTATATTCCCATTCGGTCGCTCTCTTTGCCATCGATATTCACATCCTCCGAATTGTCTGCTATTTCTGAATCGTAGGTCGTAGACTGGGATGCTAAACCATTTTATTCATGCATTCGGAATACTCCTGATGAACATTTGAGGAAGTATTTATCAACGTACATATACACCGGAGAATGACTCAAGACGAAGGAATAATTATTTCCGTCTATCTTGCTCGACAGGTGCACCCCACGGGTCCAGAGACTCGCAAGATCGCCGTCAAATCCTTCAGGGCTCGTTATGTTCGTGTCTATCCACTACGATACAGGAATAGAAAGAGGCAGATCTGCATGCAGGTTGAGCTCTTTGGCGGTGAGTGCTGAAGTGTGACTTTTTCACAGCTGGGGATGCCATTTAGTGACTGGCCTGTGTTCCACTTAGAGTTCTGATATTGACATGTTTCTATAGCCATCAATTCTGATGTTTTTGCCACCGTGTCATGAATCCATTTTAAAAGAATATATCCACATCCCAATTGGTGTGGTACGAAACTAAATAGGTGCTGGAGCATTTAAGCTTATAGTTGATTTGTCGATCCAACCATGTCCCATAATAGAACCTTGACATTGAGTGGCTTCCTGAACTCGTATAGCAAATGATAAACACATGTATGCCCCATGTAGTTTGGATCATAATATTAGCCCATTACGTGTACTTTCTACTGATTCTACACAACAGGTGACGTCAAGTGTCCCAAGAGATTCATGCACCTCCGTGGCGGCTGCTACAAACGGCTGAACGGTAAATACAACTACGAAGACGGGGCCTCCAAGTGCGCATCGCTAGGAGGATACATCGCAGAGGTCTCCTCACCCAGAGAACTGAAGTCACTGCGCAAGTTAGCGAAGAAGAAGCCATTCTTCCTCGGACTCAGGTCCGAAGAGGAGGTCTTCGATAATCCCAGAGGGTCACCGTCCATCTACTCCAATTGGGCCAGGGGAGAACCGAACCCCATGGATCCAACCTTGAAGTGCGTAGTCGTTAGAAGGAAGGGCGGATGGGCCCTGTTCGACTGCAAGAAGAGGAGAACAGTCGTCTGTGAAATTCTCGGAGACGGTAAGCAATAGTCTCACGTTGAATGTAGTTCAAGTCTACCAAGGAGGCGAGTAAAATCAGGATTCCATATTCGCGGATTCGGGATGCGGCATGCATTTTTGAATCGCGGTTCCGTGAAGAAACATATGGTTTGGACAGGAACTATCGGGAGGATGATACGCAAACACAACAAATATTTAACGACTCTTGAATACGGACGTTGGAGTGCTCCATACAGGAGATATCTCAAATAACTTCGTCAAATGTCGCATTTGTACGCGTCGTGATTTTGCCTATACAACGTCCGTTCTATCTCATTCGATTGAATTTTGGCCACTTTGGAATATGATTCCATCTCCGTTACACTAAAACAGCTTATTCCGGTACTTTCCAGGAACTTTTTTGTTCGCGTAAAAGCGACATGTTTTGTGTTTTGCCGCATCCCGCATCCGCACATATGGAATCCCAGCCTAAGAAGGTGCGGGGATGTGGTGGGAGTGAGTTAGTGGTTTGTTGATAAAACAATTTCAGCTGGAAGTGTAAGGCGTGAGCCTGTCTCACACTGAAGCTGGTAATCGCGAAGCTTGGAACAGCTTACAGGTCAGACAGCGTGTGTGAATCAATGAGACTTCTATACCCAGCGCAACTAGTCTTAATTGACAACGAACATTACAACAACACATAAGAGAAGGCCTCCTCTAACCTACTGTATGGAGGTATATTGCGATCGCAAAATACATCCTCCGAATTCTTCGCCGGGCTCATAAAACATGTCAACATTTCCTGGCACGCGGGGCACGAGGGACTCCTCGGCCATCGGGAATGTTGTGGTTTCGATGGCATTGGGTGGAATACACGGGAAACCCATGAAATGTTGTTTTCTGAATGCCTAAGCCGCTTTGACAGTTATTCATTTTTCCCGGTGGCGGCCATTTTGCATTTTTCACGATCTGGCGTCGACAATGAGAATGTTTGCTTGGCGCTCGGCAAAAATCGAAAAAGTATGGTATAGACGACATATGTACACATTTTCGTGCTTTTGGAAGAAAGTGCACCAAACACCGCCTATGATGCCAAAAGCTCCCCGACTATAATGCCTAACAAACATAACGCTTAGCCAGACCGGAATCCTTTTCCGCAACATACTGAATTAGTAATACCACTGTTCCCAGATTAAAATAGAACATCACTGTAGATCCCTCATAAATGTCACCAGAGGTTACTACATATACGTTCCATTGAAAAAACAACAACAACAATATCACGTCAAAGATGTATCTTTCCATGTTTCACCCATTAGCACTGACAGGAAATCCAGACGGCCGGTCACTCGGTGTCAAGTACAAGGGAGAAATTCCTGATGACAACTTCGATGCCTCAACTTCCCGGAAAGGACTCAAACCTAGCCGAGGAAGACTGTACGCCTCTGGAGATAATGCCGCTTGGTGTCCAACCAGGAAAGACAAGGAGCCCTATATTCAGGTCGACCTAGAAGACGTTCACAAAGTCACTGCTGTTCTAGCCCAGGGCCGCGAGGACAAACATGGTTATATGAGACGATTCAAGGTCTCGAAGAGCGAAGACTGTAAGGACTTCAAATTCATCCGTGACGATGAGGGCAAGAAGCGGATACTGGTAAGAGAAACGGGGTTTACTGGTCGTCTTCCCGATCGGGACGTGGAATGACACAGTGGCTGCAGAACCGCAGAGTGGGGGGGAAAACACACACACAATACTCACCAAGTGCTCCAATATATGCTTGATTGTCTACTATCATGTATACTATATCAACTCAGGTGACATGCATTACGATTTGATTCCAGCTAATCGAGTAATTCCAGGCATGAAACCCATACTTGTGGCCTGGGTACTTGCAGCTTAGAACACTCGGGAAATGCTGTTACCGGCCTTTTTGTTGGTGAAACCCAACAATCTTAGATGGTATCTTGGCGTTCCAGCCACCCCCTCCCCCTCCTCCAATAATTTCCACGTTCCGCCGCGCCTTATTGGTTAGGAATCAAGTTCTAGGAGTTGTGTTAGTGCTAGTTAGTGTTTTGAGTGTTTTAATTAGTGAGGAAATTGATAGGCCCTATTGAACATAATCATCATCTTATTATGACGGTATTACCGGAAACACATTTAATACGGTCATAATGAGATGATGAGGATTAGGATGACGTTCCTAATAAGCTTAAGGATGATAATAATAATACCGATGATATCAATCATATAATCAGAATCAGTATCAATATTATTGCTGAGTTCAAAATAGTATATGAAGTTACCAATGTTTTCCGATCATTCCTGCACAGGTATTCTACGGCCCCACCAACAAGGACAGAGTCCAAGTCAACTTTGAACCTGCCTTCAAAGCTCGCTGTGTTAGGATCCACCCGATGCCCAAGCTGCAACGAGGCCCAGTCGCTGTGAGGTTTGACCTGTATGGAAGATCCCTCGAACCGAGTAGGTGTTCTCTCGAAATGTTATATCAATATTATAGACACGAATGGGGTTTTCAGTAAAATATGTTACCAATCCCATCAAAATCAATCACCAGGAATCATTTCTGAGTTGTCAGCAAATTGTACCTAAAATCATGTCAAGACGATACACAGAGGGAAGACGAAGGGGGGAATGCACTAGAACCGCATGGCTATCCACCACAAGCCGCGGTACATGATCTGCTCGCTCGTGACCAATTTCCTTTGGAGACTTTCCGCAATGATATCAACAATGCGCTCGAACCATGCGCTCAAGGACAAACTCATAAGATTCAGGGCTCAGAACTTGTTACACCGCTGAACTTGTTACACACAACAGAACGTGCAGTCAACCTCTAAAGATTGTACAAAGACTGTGTATGTAGGCTGAAGATAACTAAAGGTGTTGCTAATCAAAGTTTTCACATAGTGTGGTATTATATCGACAGTGTGGGGAACAATTTGCATGTTATTCAAAACTGCGTCTGGCGATATGTATCGATAATCTAATATATATAATTTAATTTGAGAAATTTAAAAAATAACCAACTGTTGATTACTGGGTTAAGTGGGATGGCACAACTGATGAAAGGTTCCAGAAAACATTTTGATTGATAACTAATGTGAAGAAATGTCGAAACATATCCTAAATTGTAAGCTTTATAGCTCGTACCAACAAACATTTCGGACGGGTATCGAATCATTTACATACATTCGTCTTGAATTGGAAGTGCACCTTCCACGAATCGCAATGCGAACCGCTTGCTAGGCGATTGAATTCTAAAGGAAAACCTAGCCTTACATCAAATATTTATGCTTCTCTTCAATGTTTTTCAAACAACAGAGATCAAGTGCATGAAAGGCTTACTCGCCAGCAAGAGACGGGTACCAAACTCGCAATTTAAGACGAGCAGCTGCCCAGCAAGAAAAGGAGACGCAGACGGTGAGGAGGATAACGAATACTGTGCCAAGTTTGCTCGCTGGAGCAAGAAGAACCGTTACTGGAGGCCGGCTGACAAACGGACCTGCGAGGTATCCGAGGTCGATCTTGGGAGACCGATATTGGCTCGAGGCATACGCGTGCGCACCAAGAAGGGCAAGAATCTGCCGAACTTCCGCGTGCAGGCCAGCCGGGATGCAGTGAGATATTCGTGCGTTAAAACGAAGAAGGGCGATGAGGTAAGTTGCTCAGCTATCCGCAGTCTTGGTCAAGACTAGTTAACTTTTCTCAAGATCCATCATGCTAACCTGGTATGGCGTGATATTTACCCGGGACAACACTGACCGATTACCGTTCCCCATAAATCAGTAACAAGTAAAAAATATCCGGAGAAATGTGTAATCCCGTATAGTGGGGAACCTAAGGGAAAATATTGATTGCTTTGATCGAGGCTACACACCTATTCGCATCCTGAATAAACTGAGGGAAGCTCCTACTCGATAGGGTATACATTTCCATCCAAGAAGTTACGACCTCGGTCGAAGTCCACTCAAATCACTATTCCACCCCCTCCCCCTCCCACCGGTATTCGACGAACTGGTCTCATACCCGGTGTCGATTGGACGTCATACAGAGTATAACACGTGAAAGAATTTGAGATATTGTGATGTCATTTGTCTGGTTCCACCTATCCTATGATAACAAATTTTAGCGGCGCAGTAGAGGCGCTGCAAGTTTCTAAAACCAGGATGCGATATTAATGAAACTCGAACACCCCGCCCTCCTGCTCGCTGAAAAAGAGTTCATATGTGGTGATGATATCGTTTTATTTATCATATTCGGGTTAGGATGTTTGGCTTTATTTTCGTCCATTTGTCAACCGAATTGGCCTAATTGCCTAAGGTAAGCACTGCCTATCCCGAGGATCAGTAAAGGTTCATCTACACGATGCGATGTTTTCACCCGACTTTCCGCGCGGTTCATACGCGCTCGTGTTTGATTGGGCATCACGGAGATAATATGTCTGCGCGCGTCACGATATGGCCAATCAAACACGAGAGCGTATGTGTTGAACAGGACGTCAGGTGACAAAAATCGTATCGTGTACATTAGCCTTGAAACGTGCATCCTCAACTGCTCCTGGGCACTATCATACACAGGCTTATTTCTTGGCACACATGACAACATTAGTACTGTAGAAATTAGGATGAAACGCAGAAAAAGGATAGATAACTTGACTGCCGATAAAGTTTAACGTTATTCTATTAAACTCGTTCGTTCCTACTCCAATCGAACTCTATTCCAAACTGCAGACTGTCTCCACAAGCTGCCTTCCACGACAAGTCCTAACACCACTAAATCTGAACCAAAAGCTTAATACAAAAATATGAGATTAGCTAACACAACACCATATCCAGACCACAACAGCTTATCTCCACTACAAATAGAACCAAACTAAAAAAACTGATCGAACAGAACAGATAAAATACTTGATGAATACTAGATGAATTTGTCTGCCACAGTACATATAATTTTTAAGATGAATCTGGCAAAGATTGACCATACTCCGTTCGCTCCATGTGTGCTTTTCAGATCTTCCGTGGTGGAAAGCGGACGAAGACTTATCGATTCGCGGAGACTTTGGAGATACGTAAACTCCGTGTCATCCCCGTCACCCAAACTGCCGGTATAATGTACGAGATTCTCGGATGTGAGGTAAGTCGCAACAGTTTCCTTGTTTGTTTGCTACAGGTTCAGGAAGCCACTGAAGGCTCATCGAGGAACCCTGTCCGTGTTGATCGTGGATGAGCA
>JAUOBX010635172.1:0-15157 GCA_032360705.1 Eupentacta quinquesemita | reverse complement strand
ACCTGATTGAGTACTTCTGTACTCCACATGGAGTACATGTTCCCTATTGTTCTGGGGTTCGGTCTAAGGTCTTCTGGGGTCAAGAACCTTGTAAACATGATAACTAGTTACCGAATGGTGCAGAGACTTCAGACCTGGTGTGTAGCTTTGTCTTCAATGAGAAAATATCTGCAGACCCCCATGGTGGGGGGCATAGGCCTGCTGGAGAAATGCTACACTGAATTTATCACCAATTGAAAATGAGATGTTGTTTTCCTGCAATCTGGGGCGCCCTAAAAAATGCCCAACATATGCTATGCTCCCTTATCACCAAGGTGTTTGCTAGGCTTGAGCAGGGACTAGCCTACCTGTTAGCTGCAGTGTTACTTTCCAAGTTAGAGTTATGTTTTGCTATGTTTGTCTGGAACCTGGTGAGGATTTATATCATACACCTATAGATGTGAATGGTCCTAACTTCTTACTAATTCAATATCTTCTTCCTTGTTCTTCTTCCTCATTTTCGAAGGCTGAAGAGTATAGCTAGGCTATAGAATAAGTTCCTAGGACAACATTTGATATTGGCTTATCAATTGAAAAATAGTTGGGGGATCACTATAACAATGTATTGATGATAGACCACAACAAAATTGTGGTGGAGATCCATTGAACAAATTAAAAACTTTACCATTCACAATTTTGTTTTACATTTTGAATTCCTGTTCGGTGAGGGAATAATTGAGTAGTCATGGCAAGCTAATAACCTCAATACTAAAAAGTATTTGTATCGAATGGAAGTTATTGTACTAATGTGTTGAATGTTACTGAAAATTTGAATCACCCTTTCTTTTAATTAGAAACAAGCCCGTTAGATTCAAACCCACGTGGTGAGTGGAATGAATGCTCTTGCATAACAAAACATTTAACATAGTAGAATAATTTGCATGATTTGCATAATTTACCCGTATGCTAATACAGTTCATTGCACATTCAGAGAATGCTACTAATAATATAATTCTACCCATTGTTATGTCATGCAACAGTAAAATGAGAAATTTGCTCTTGCTTATTCATGCATCATGCGAGAATGAACTGCATAAGCATAATTCGCAATCATTATCTACCCGCATATCATGAATAATACACTAATTTATGCACATCATTGTCTGATAATTGTTCTGATAATTTGTTATTGATCAAATCTTCCTAATAAATGTTTCTTACTGCTCAGTGAACTTTTGTTCAAACATAGACAATGCATCTAGTGTATTGCTAGTTTATCTCAGGTACTTACCCACTCCTAATGGAACCCTTGACCATCTCCAATATGGATCAACAAGTTCTACGGGGATATTGCTTCCTATGTGTGTGCACACCACAGGGGCTTCATCTGGTGGGTGATCTCAACACCACAGACCAAGTCTGAAGACATACCTATTCACTAATTATTTCAGGCCTAATGTTATGCATTCTTACCAGCTACCTGTACTATTTTGCCCATTGCACTTGTATTCCTATTAAGTGTGTCTTTTTTCCCTGGTCCTCCTCAACTACGACTCGTTGATTGTCACTTATTATACATAATATATATGATGCTAACCATTTCATCATTTATCAAATGTGATAATATTGAGGGTTTTCATGGGGGAGACTAGGGGTTATGGGGGGAAGGCCCACCCTCATAGTGACCATTGTCATCCCCTAGTGACAGTTACAACCCACAGTGATTGTTGCTGCATCCTGCAAAAAAAGTAATCCCTCTGTCATTCTAGCAAATACAGGATGTTTGGAATCATGACACGTATGTCTACTGAAATGTATGATTTTGTCATCTTGTCAAAACCTATGGAGAATACCAGAATACAACTTAGTAACTACCAGGACTGGGACGAAAATATGAAATTCAAAATTGTTACACTGCCATTCCCCATTTGTCCTCTGGCATATAGGTGGTTTAACATGTGTCTGGGAGGGCACTTATAGGAGATTACACTACTTAGTGTGCATCATAACTTCCGGCAAGACGTGGTGGCTATTAAAACGGTCTTGAAGTAATTGTTAATCATTCTTTCATTGCATGCAATGAAAGAAAGCAAGTGATGGTCAAGCATTATATCATGAACCAACTAATCAAAACTTTACATTGTGGAAGCAAAAAAAAAGTGGGTGTCATAAGGTGAAGCTTCATTACAAACTGGATTACTGAAGCTCCGATGAGAATTTCATTGACAATAGTCAGGCCATGTTCGTGATTCAATGAACTTCTTAAAATGTCATGGCTTCGCTACCAGTTTTATCACAATTGTCACTGCTGCATTATTCACGCATGTCATGAACAGGAAGAAAGGAGGAATAGTGAGAACAAGGTATCGGTTGCTTAGCTGGCCAAAGAGCCTAGCTCGAGATCCATAGGTTTGGACAAGAGATGTGAACTACAAAATACCTTTAACAGAATGTTCCCCTAAGATACAGCGCTCCATCCTCAAGAAGCATTCATCGCAACATGAAATTAGCAGTCATTTTCATTGTAAGATATATTCCTTCAGATGTTATTTATGCAACATTCCTATATTCTTGTCCCCATGTTTTTCGTATTCACCAAACAATGCTCCTACAGTTCTTGCCAAATAGTGGTTTCCAGATTGAAGCGTGTGACACATTCCCACTTTACTCATTGACCTGATGTGCTGTTTTTGTCCCCAGGACTAGAATTCTATGAGACGAGCGCCAAGGAGAATATCAACGTGAAGCAGACGTTTGAGCGACTGGTAGATATCATCTGTGACAAGATGTCTGAGACCATAGACACGGACCAGAGCTTGCGGCCAGCATCTACGATCACCCCTTCAGACCCAGGCAAGGCCCCCGCAGACTCCAACTGTGCATGCTGAGGCAACTTCAACAGATAAACCTTCACTATTATACATCTCTGAAAAATACCATCCCACTGGGGAAATACCCATCCACTAGGGGGGATACCCTCCTACTTGGGGATTACCCTTGGACTGTATATGACCTATGATGTAATGGTAATCCCCCCATGCTGACTGATGAGTGACTGTAGGTCCTGTACTATCTTATATCATGAGGACGTTATGTAATATGTCTGTCCATGTGTTGGTAATTCATACCATATCATCTGACGCAAGGATAGGAAGTATTTCTAGAGATGTACTGTTCACAAGCAGTTTCATGATCTACATTGATCGCTCAGCATTGCTACAGGCCTACAGCACATGCACGGGCCCATGGCACAGCCTTGTGACTCACATCATTGCTACTCATCTAGAATACAGCTTACAGCTGATAGACTCACTCGAACTGTACACAAGCAGTATTATGTACATTTTCTAGCACCGCATTGTACAGCACAAGCACAGCGTTGCTACTCAAATGAATAACCCCCAACTTATATGCTTGACATTGACACCTCTTGTGCGCAGTATTGCAACCCTTATGCATGGCATTGCTAGCTCAAATATAGCTGATATGTGATATGTACTTATAGTATATCACTCATACCTACATGTTTACGTGACCTGGTACAAATATCCACACACATTGATACAAATATCCACACACAGCGTTACAAGCCTGCTATCATGAATAGCCACAAAGTCTTGCATGTATCTTCACAGCATTGCCACACATTTATTCAGTATTAGGGTTGTAATACATGCCTTCAAAGGTTTTTTTGCTGGATATGTGTCATCCTTATAACATCATTCGAGATGGGAGAAAACTCTTCTTACATTCTTTGTATTTCTTCTTTCCAGGTACTCATTACCCTTCCTATCATATATTCCTTACTGGTCCAAAGAGGCATGAACTCAGTCTAATTGACAGTAAATGAACCAGACACTCTACAAAAAATATGAATCAACATTACAAACTGCCAATTAACAGAAATCATCCTCTTTCCATGTCTCATTGAGAAGAGAAGTGTTTCTGAGTGGTTGCAGGCCATCTATTTGGTAGAAGATGATGATGTCTGTCCAGACACCTAATAGGAGTTGGAGGATGATGTTAACTAATGATGGAACTAAATAATATTGTAATATTTGTTATCCCATGTACAATAGCAGTATTGGTAGCTATCGAGTCAACGATACAATCCGGCTGGTTTCGGTGGAACTAGAGTCTTGTTAGCTGATCATGTTGTTGTTTCATGCAAAACAGGAAAATAGAATGAGCCTTTTTTCACACGTCATTCTCTTCCAAAATGTTGGAGTGGCAATCAACTCTTTACTTACCTAAAAGTCACATCACTTTGGGTAGCAAATGATAGCAATTACATAGCCCTGATAATAATATTGACAACTTGATTATTCCTGATACTGTATTGTCATCAGTTGTGGTTATTTCATTTGACATCACTAGAAATGGCTTGGCTACTGCCCTATGTGGTACTATAGTGGCACTATGTCTGTACTAATCATGTATGGCAGCTTGGTACAGAATATTCCAGTTCTAGATTGCAAGAGTTCAATTCTTCCCCAAAATCATAATTGGAGAGGTCTCTATTGTGAAGCGGTCAGAATATAGAGAGGTACAAACATAGAGAGGTCTGAACATAGAGGTCGGAAGTCGGAACATAGAGAGGTCAGAACATCGGGGTGTTACCTCATTCATATAGTGATGTGATTCATTTAGGGCATAATATAGTGAATGTCTGAATTTTCACACAAAATGTTCACCTCTGCTAATATTTATTGGGCTTTTCAAACCACCAATAATGCATTCATTGATTATTGTTTTCATTATTATTAGAGTGTCTTTCTCAATAACCAGGGCCATTCCCCTTAGAACATGTGCAATTTTAGGGTGTTCTCTTCAAATTATATTATATCCTTCACTTCTCTTTGTTATCTCGAGTCCTATTTCATTAGTACATAGTAATATTCCATATTCATTCTGAGCTTGTTTATTCTTCTTGCTATTCCATTATAGTAGTTCCATACTTTTTGCCATTTCTTCCATTTTTCCACTGGCGCCAACTGCTATCTGTGATCAGTACATCAAACTATTGCTCTTCTCGAGAGCCCATCGTTACTCCATCACAGCCTCGTTGAAAAAAGAAATGCATATCTCTTGTTCCACTCAAGTGACAGAGAAATTTACAACAGACCCGTGCAATTGCAGGATTTGTTTTTGCAGTAGCCCTATCGGATTTGTGATGTAAGCATACTCGTATAACACACCAGGCTTGAGTGAAATCTGACCTAATAGAAACTGGCAGCTTTCCTAATAGTCCTCGCTGACATCGGTAGAATCGTAAACTCGACCCGGTCGCTATGGCAACATTGACATCAGAAGCAGTCGTTTCCATGATGACTGCATATCCTGTGAAGTTATTGGCTCATCTCGGGTTCCACAGGAGTAATGCGAGAGTTTTCTGTTTAGGTTTCTTGTACAACAGATGTAATCGCCCACAGAGGCTCTAAGCGAATACATTCTCATTTGCTGTGCTGTGTGATAGAGCAGCACTGACCGACTAGGCGTAGTAGCAGTGCATGAGCAGAATCTTGCTGGACTGAATCAATTAGTTTTTCTCGGGAAACAAGAACAATATTATTGTAAATAGTACTGAACTGTGTTGCTGTATCCATTCCAACAGATGAAATATAACAATAAAATATAACCTGACCAGTGACCAAACTGTCAACTCCAATGAAATGAACAATTGCAGACTAAAACTACTCATAGTATATAATAGTAATGCCGAACCTGTCATCCAGTTGTGATGTATTTCAGACAAGCTTGTCAGATAGAATAAGTTCCTGCATTTATAAGTGTTCACCCTTTGATCGTGATAATGGTTGGAATTTGATATAATAATGTAATGGTTCAGTCCAATCATTTAAATTGTACAACCAAGTGAAGCGACCCATTCAATTGGAAAATTCCTATGTTGGGGACATTACTTGTACAGATTTCCCCCTGCCTGAAATACCTTTAAGAGCTGTCATTCCCCGTTAGTATGAGCTCTCAGCCTATCATGCATAAACAGCTCGGACGTTTTAGATAATGGCATAAAAGCATTTCAAGAGAGTGATAACGGTGATAATCTGCCCGCGGCAGCGTTAGAGAGACCGTGCATGCCTCTCTCCCTGTTATTGGCAGACTGATGGATCGCAGGGCAAACATTCTAGAGGAAGAATCCTGCTCTTCGTTGTAAGAATCCTGCCTCGTCAAAAAGAGGGTAAAAATCAATGCAGGTATTTACACTTGCCCACAAGATGTATGTCATTAGTCCATTAGGGAGATTAAAATGTGTGGTTTCCAACGGTCCAATGTTGGAGTGAGAGTGGATCAGTTGGATTATCACTGTTGATGCATCTCCATTATGTTGCTGCGATAGACATGGTGACTAACGTTCTCCACAAGCTAGTTCGGAAATGGCTTCGCCACCCCACAGACAAAGTTTATACTGCTGGAACAAGAAAGCTTACATTGCCAGAATTGTTGATATGCCTTACGATAGATCAAATGTCAAAATCTTCAGGGTTTGCAAATGAAGCTATGATAAAATAATATCACGAAGACAGATCAATTCTTTGTATGTCCTGCCAAATATGTGGTCACTACAAGTCAACAACTTGTATGTTTCTTCTAGGTACGATATTCCAAACATTACCCAATGTGTCGGGCAGGGCTGATGGTTAACGTGCAGATACTGCCATACTTTGATTGAATCTATTGTCTTGGATAGGGAAGAAGTCCTAAACTTAGGCTGAAATACTATCCAATACATTGACCTCTGTGTACAGTACAGTACAATTTATGGTAGCAATGTTCAACATGTGAAAACGGGCACAATTACTGACGAACTTGAAAAAAATATTTTATATACAAATTAGGGTAATTGTCCAGATATAGATCAATATGAAAATGTATAAAAAAAAGTTTGGGGAAGTCTATTAAATGATGTATTCTCGATACTGCTCTAAGAGAAAGGTTTTGTCATATTGGAACTGAGGGCATTGATCGGACGATATATAGAGAACAAATTAATATGAACTAATTATCTTTGCTTCCTTCTTTAATAATTATCTCAAGTTCGTTGGATGATGAATGATTCCAGTGAAAATATTCTTGTTGCATTAAATGTTGTCTATATATACACAGCAATACCAATGACATAACATTTTATAGAGGACACAGAATGACTGCAAGGAGTTTGCAGTTATTCTTCATTATAAAATGTTATAGATCATTTCCAATTGTCTCCCATGTAAACCACCTGTCTCTAAAAAAAATGTTATAACCTCAACCAAATTGAGACATTGTTGTAACATTTCATGAAGAAGTGATCGTTTTTATTGGTTTAAAAACTACTATTACTAATGAATGTATAATTGTTTTATCTAGTTATCAGCATTTATGTCATTTAGTTTTGTTTTTGTAGACAATTGTCTCTGTTGCTTCTCGTTTATGATGGGAGGGGAGGAGGAATTTATAGATTTTTTTCAAGTCATTTATCAATATAATGTGAGTCTGCAGCATCCTAATTGCTTTGCAGATTGACCACTGCCAATCAATATCATAAAAATGAATTCACAAATTGGTATTTATTTGGATCTTGTTACAATAATCTTTGGTGGAGATGTACTAGTTATGTCACTGCATCTATATATTCATAGTGTGACTGCTATTAAGATACTACAATTCGACTTGTCTCACAAATCTTCCTGTGTTGAAAATGATAACACCAACTTTGTCAATTTGCATATTGCCTAATTATCAGATAAATCCAGTCTAGTAGGAATATCACTGGGATTCCAGTGCGCCATATCGATGTGGTATGCCCATTCACAGATAGCATTGCAGTTATTTGTGGCTTGTGATTAATGTGCATTTATAAATATAGATATTGGGGTGTAAATTTGCATGTGCACTGAATGTGTATACACACAGTAATAATTAATAAATGTCATTTCTATCCTATCAAGTCGAGAAAAGAAAAACCACTTAGTGTTACACCATCCATGTTACTCTTTCTGGTTCGTACTCTACATTAATGTTGTCATGTTGCGCACACATCACTACAATTATCACTACTGTAATTCAACCAAAAATGTTCAGAAGTGCTTGGAACCTGAGGTGGTGATGCCATCTGCCAGGATAAAATGTATGCACATGCCACGGAGGTTCATTTAGGAAGATGTGCTCTGGCTTTAGCTAGCATGGGGGTGTGTGAAAATCAAGGCTGTTAATATGCCACTAATTATTTATCTTGAGTTCTCAAAATAATATATACCGAATATAATTATAATTTATATATATATATAATATATATATACACAAAATAATATAAATATATATATAAATTGTATTAACTGTGTGCAGGAAGTCCAAATAACTTGTTGCAAATATGCCAAGTTTAAGGCTGAACACTGACAATTACTGGCCTAAATCTGTAGCATTCTTGAAACACAGCTCTGCTCTGATATTGAGGATTATTATACCATGCAGTATTCTGTGTGACAGTGATATATATTATCCCGCTACATCTGCTGGGCTCCAGGCAGTGTTCTCTTCAGAGTTATCATCAGTGGCGAATGTCTAATAAATCTCTGGCACTGTACATTGATCCATCTGTCATATGGATGCACTCTGATCTATCCTCCAGCACACACACACTACTGATCAACCATGACTACACAGGATCTTTCATTACATACTTGCAGTATTTGGCAGCATGCTATGTATCCGCAAGCTAATGTGCAATCGTAGCTCTATCACCAGATGTTCGCATTCTACCACTACTATTTGATTGAGTTGATTCTTGACTGCCAGAAATGTATCTGCTTACAACAATATAATTAATTATTGTTATAATTTCCTACAATATTGTGAATTGGTGTTGGCACTGAGAGGAGGGATGGGGGTAGGGGATTTCACTGTCTAAATGCAGAAATCCCTCACCCAAAATAACTCACAGTTGTTATTTGTTACCATATATGAGAGTCTCTCATTTGACTTCTAAATTCCCGCTCATAATAACTCACAGGGAGGGAATTCTCTGTGCTTCCTGTGAGAGCAATCTCTAGGTGATTCTAAATTAATTCACTGACTTCTCAGATTTCCCCTCCATTTTAAAGGATGCAGAATAATTTATGACTGTTTTTCTTGCACTATCTCGCTAGTGTGCTCCTATAGGTGATTAATGGATGCTCCTCATCATAACGTTCATATTAGGACGTTGTCTTTTATATTCATATCGGGTAACGAACCATATATTATTAATTGCTCAGTGTACTAACACAAAGTGGGAGTCCTTCTATCGTAAATAAATTACTGGGTCTCCTAAATACTTTCCATCTCATGAATTATTACTGTCAACAAAGTTTGGACACTACTAGAAATCACTTCGATATGTGGATGTTATGAACCTACTCTATGTTATTGTTTATCGTGTTACTACCATGGAATAGCGACTAGCCAACTGATAATCTATCACATGACCTGATTTCAGTCTGCTGATTGGTGCAATCATGAAATATTGTGTTCACGTGATCAGTTCTTTCACATTTTTCTGTGGCAATCAAGACATCTCAGATTTATTTATTGTTAGAATTATTTATGTATTCACATTGAGTATGATTTGTGGATTAGAGTTAAATGAACAATTACTATTATTTGCATATGTATATTTACATTATTATTATCATTATCATTGGGAGGTTAAAGGTAGAAGTATTTCACTTGTGGAATGTTGTCGTGTAGTGTTTGTAATATATGGTATAAAACTACAAGATAATAAAATATCAGTTCATTCCCTCAAAACCAGTCTCTCTGTTTCTATCAGGCAGTCGTTTTGTCAGATCTGCTTCAGTATCCAGAGAATATGATTGTTCCACAAATGTTTGGGGATGGGATTGACTCAGTCAGTGATTTAGAGGTTGCGAGATTGTAGCCACGCCACCATACCATGTTGTTCCTGTCTGCCCCTAGGCATGATACTCTATGGTGCTGTCCCACTCAGGTGTTCATTGTAGAACTGTGTACCGTGCAATCTGTGCCCAAATGACTGCAACACTCAGGAGTGGTTGGGGAGCATGCTGAAGGGCGTACACAAGGAAAGAGAACTCCTCCTATGACCTATGTTACAAACGAAAATTGACACGAATAACACCGCTACTCACAGGTTTTGCAGTTGTTAATAAATAAATATCACATCAGCATGAGATAAGGGGCAAATGAATTGCATCTATTCGTCAGTAGGTAGAGTGAGGTCAATCGTGAGGGCGCACTCCCCTTGGGTCCCAACCTCAAAACTCTCCCATGACAAATCTCTCTGAGTACGCCACCGAGCATGTATTATGTTCCCTGTACTCAGAGTAGCATCTGAGAAGCGCTTCAGTTGTGTCATTGTCTGACATAGAAAAGGGCCATATGATCAGTTATCGTAAATCGCCAATCAATGCAGTCGTACCAAAGTTTGGATTAGAGTGTTTCCTGCAAAAAACACCATGAAAACACCAGCTAGCGGTTATTACCGCTAGCTGGATAGGGACAGAATTGTGGAAGATGATGACGGGGAACGTTCACCATCACAAGAAGATAGTTTCAAGACACCTTGAGACTGCTTGGTTCTCGCATCATCAGACTCAAAGAATTTCAATCTGGTACTGTTCTGGTCCAAGATGATCAGCGGAAAACATGTATTAACCATGACTACCTGTAATATCTGTTGGGTCTATATTTGATCCTCTGCCCGGCAAAGTAGTCGCGGGAGAGTGGTCGAGTGGTATCAGTGACACTTGGCAATACAATGGGTCCGGTTTACACCGGGTTCGATTCCCACATTCACCATCTGGCGTTTTTCGCCAGGGGTGGCTGTACTCACAAGTGACGACTGGTGGGGTCGTGGTGTCCAGGATCTGCTGAGGCGCAGTGGACTTGGTAAATATCATTATGGGTTTTTCTGTCGGTTAGTTGCAATAAGTCTCGTTGGTCGGCCGTACCCAGTTACCGTGGTTGAACTTCGAGAATACCAAAAGCTTCCGCTCCTCCGGGATCTGTGAAACTGGTGATAAGATCCTGGGGTTCACTTGTCGTCCGTCAGATGGGGACGTTAAATGGCTGTCCCGGGAGCAGGTTGGGATTGGCTCCGTTCACCCCTGCATCGATATCATCTGAGCACTAGTCGACAAGAGAAGGCGAGTTATCGCCGGTGCTCATCCACTATCAACACGGCCAGGGTTCCTCGATGAGCCTTCAGTGGCTTTCTGGACCTGTTTCAATCAAATCAGATCATTTATTGAACGTTAGGTACAGTAAAACTCAAGTTATGCCACAAGTTATGTTGTATTCATCCAGACGGAGTAACGTAGAACGGATATACGTTTGTGAAATTATTGCACCAGTTTCGTAGCTGGCTGACTGTGCAGCTCCGTTGGACACTCCAAACCAATGGTAGTGAGAACATGCGATAATAATGATAATATAATATACACTTTCTCATATAGCGCTCGAAGATATTACCCTGATCATAGGAAGTGGTACGCACTCCGACAATCCCGGAAAGTATGTTTCTAGCAGCCAGCTCAGCGCCGATTGTACTCAACTCCCTCACAGGTTCCCAATAACGCCTGGGTGGGACGGTATATAGGATGATGATGAACGCTGTGCATGACACTCCCATAGTTCACACCCGTCTCTTACTGTAATCCAGTGATATGTTTCCCATGACCGATTTAAGTTCCGTTTGGGAGACTGATAACAAATACGTAGGCGATTCTACATCAGCCTCTGGGTGACGGAAGCAGGCGAACTCTTCCAGGAAATGACCCGCCTAGGGTATGGTCAGTACCTATCGGGAGGATGATCGACTTATCGTATATACTGGAACATGGTCTCTGGCAACTGGTGTTACCCTAGATAATGAATGAACAGTGCACTTCTCAGAACTGGGCCATCAATTGCATGGTTTTATTCGCCCACAACATGCATGAGGTTTATTTCCGAAGGAGACCTGGGGCAACACAGATATAACTTCTCGCCAGTTTCGTTCAGTACCGAAATGGCTACTTCTGCCGGATATGTTTCACCCGAGGCAGCCAGGTAATCTGCTAGGTTATATGCACGGGTCTAACGTTCTTCAACCTGTATTGGAAGTCGGATAGACATAACTAGGCCAAATGAGTAATAGTCAACGGGACTTGCCTATATAATGGTGAACCGTGAAGAGTATATTGTGCCACTGAGACACTAACACTGAGAAGTGCAAAGTGATCCATATCGATCGGTTCTCACAATTCTCAGGCTTCTTCCTATTGAAACTAGACAACTCCTGGCGGTATACCGCGAAGCGTGCATGTATATCCCCACTTTCTTGTGATGTAATCGAGGCCGCTGATTCGAGGCCCCGGCACTTCCTTTGTGGATGAGGTGGATAATGTTCGCATAAATTATCTGTTGACAGTAAAACTACATTAATTTCTTTCAAAACCAACTGTAGTCCACATCTAGCAAGTTTCAATCAAATCTGTCGTTGTTTGGGAAACAACCAAATTTCACAAATTCGACCTCTGGTGACTTTGAAATGACCGTCATGTCGTTCGGGACTAACTGTAGACCACATATACCAAGCTTCGTTCAAATCCAACAAAGTTGGAAAATTTACGCAAATTTGACCAGGAGACCAGGCATGTCCCATCCCTACCTCCCTGAGGTACCCGGGCAACTGCGCTAACCAAGACGGCTACGGGGCTGCCCGGCCGGTGGCTCCATCCCATAGTGTCCCGCGAAGACAGGACGCGATGGATCGGGTCGCCCGCCGGAATGCGTGCCATATGCTCAAAGAAGCGCAGTTGACAATCACGAATCGGGCAGCTGATCCTCACCATCCCCAAGAACTCTGACATTGGCCACGCGATCCTGTCAGTGGTATCCAAGGATGCGGCGAAGTGAGTAGTGAGGAAGCGGGAATCCAATCTCAGCCTCATCCCCACAGTGAGCGCCCGGGCCCCAATAAAGTATAGGATGACTGGGAGCACAATTGAGCTGAGGACCCGGAGCTTGGTGGCTTTGAGCCTCAACTGTTCGTTCTGCGTAGTACTCGTTTGTTCTCTACTGAGTACTGACAGGATGGGAAATTGCTTCAAATTATTGATTAGAGTTAGTGTACACTGGGGAGAGGTGCGCATCGTCAATTCATCGTCCTTCATAACAATGTGCTGGAGTTGCAATGAAAAATTATTATCCGGTTAAAGTGGCGTGAAACTTCACCTCGTGTATAAAATCCTTACCATACCTTCCGACGGAGGGGCAGTTGATTGAGAACGACAACAACAAGGAATAAAATTAAGTGATTAGCGAGTTGATGCATCCGTTTATCGTACGTGAAGGGGTTGTGACGTCTTGGTTTGACTCCGATGAAGATTAGGCGAATTCAGTGATCTGATTCGGTTTTCCGCGGACGAGACCATCTTTCGTTGAATTTTTTTTAATGGAGGCCCCATCCTTGACTTGATGGGGATCGTCGGTTTATTTATTATTTATTTTACAGCTCTTGTGAAGCGCTTTTTCTAAAAAGACCAAAGCGCTGTACAATGAAATTGTTAAAATACAAAAATAGAAGCTTCGTTATGAAGATATGAAAGCTAAATACATAAACGAATGTAGTCAAAACATGAAACATGAAAAGACATACTACTCAATCGGAAACGAGTGCGTCTTTGGAAGAAGTTTCTTCAAACATTGCATATTTGGAGCGGCACGTATATGGGAGGGCAAGGCATTCCAAAGACGGGGACCGATAACAGCGAACGATCTGTCACCCGCGAACGATCTGTGGTTCAAACGTGGACAACGCTGCCGCCTGACTGTGACATAGACCTTTGTTTGGAAATGCTCATTGACGCATATAATAATTGATGAATAAGGAGTCGAACAATCTGTCAGAAAGTGTTATGTTCGACTGGTATGAATTACTTTGAAATGGTTCCGACTTGTTTATCAGGAGTTGTTAGTGGGTGAGCCTTCATCGTCCTTAATTATTGGGGTACTTGCGTTTCAGGGACGTTCGTGCCGAATCGATTCCTCCTGATTTTTCCCATTAAACCAATGGAAATCAAACTATTCGCCGGGTAAACTGATCTGATAACCTCTGATAGCAATAGCATAGACAAATACACACCTGCTCTCATGCTTTTGGAAGAGGCATCCGCATGTGACCATGCATAAAATAGGTTTATCTTATTATCGGCCAATCGAGTATCGTTCGTTCTATCATCACTTATCACCACCTGTTCCCACGTTATAAGCTGGCCTGACCAGAGAAAATACACATCTCCTCTCATGCATATGGGCATTTCATATGACCAGAAAATAGGCTGATCTCATTTCATGTATTTGAACAAGGGGAGCAACAAGAGCCTATCTCTCTCTCCCTTTTTATTCCGCATTTTCTTGTGGGATACCGAGGTACATTATCGATCACTCGCGAGCTCAGTCTGTTTGTTCTGTTATCACCACCCCTTTCTCCCATTTGAGCTGGGTTAAATCTCGGACAGCGCTATAAATGCATGAACCATGTGGACCTAAAAAGTATTATACAATGCATGTTATATGTAGTTGTGTCGTCTCCATATAACACATGCCTCTTTACATTCCTTCAATACATGCATAGCTATACTGAGAACCTGACAAGCACATTTAATTAAGGAGCTGCAATGCAGAATTTTGCGACAGACGACCGTCTCTTCAGTAACCCACAAAAATAACAACATCCGCGTCTGCAATAACACGTCAGGTTTGACGTCATGGATATGTCAAGATCGGTTGTCATGAGAACGATAATCACATGAATGACATGATACTGATCTACAATACTCCCACAATGTTTCAGAATTGGTTGTGACGGAGATAACCTCTTCTTTTAATGAACACCTTCCAGTCGGAATCGATAGGCCCACATTCTATGTTATCTGCATGGCGAATGAATTCATTCTTCAGTGACGCAGATTTAGCATCAATAATTTATTAATGAGTTTCCATATAGAAGAACGGGCGAGAACATTTATCTTCGTTGATATGAAGTCATGAGCTACATCAATATTCAATAAGTTATCATTTATGTCATTGCCATAGAGGCATAAATAATATATATAGATATGATATGATATGATATGATATGATATGATATGATATGATATGATATGATATGTTATGA
>JAUOBX010635061.1:0-15160 GCA_032360705.1 Eupentacta quinquesemita | reverse complement strand
TGAAAAATAATTCAGCTCGATCCATGTGAAGGGAAGGCAATCTGCCTGTCGTCGCCTTCGTAAATGGCCACTTCAATCTACCGTACATTCTTCGCCCCAAGTTCGTTAATTATTTATTGTCATCTCCGTCGCGCTACTCGGGATTATATCGTAAAAATTACCACCCGCTGTGACCGCAATAGCACACATGGGACAGAGCGGTAACTTTGCGATTTCCGATAATATGTTTTACAGTGTTTTAACGGTGGGTGGAAATCCCGTAAATAAACAGTCTGATCAAAAGTGAGATTTCCACCGCGGTAAAATTTCACCGCAAAAGGCAGCGTCGGTGAAAGTAACGGATTATTCACCGAGTTTGTCATTTCTAGCGGTGACTCTGTTCATAGTGAATAGACTAGCAGGGTTTGTCAACATGAAATATAATTCCATGATCTGAATATTGACCTTGGAAAATTAGGTGAAATTTGAAAAAATACGGATAATTCCGTCAACACCCACCCTTGTTACGTCTGAAACATTTTTATCTAATCAATATCACAAAGGTTAGGAAGAAAGTTTATTGAAAATGGTATCCAAACATTTAGTTGAGATGCATACTAAACATTGCAAGTTATTTGCTCCCTTCAGCATGACCAATTGAGGGTTTCCGTCAACATGTGTTACGTCCGAAACATATGTTACGTCCGAAACAGAAAAATGATTGTATTTTACCCATTTCCTGGTATCAGTTGTTCTAATATGGTGGGAAGTTATCCCATCATCTCCTGGCAGTCCAGAGCTAAACTCTACATTCAATAACTTACTTTAATCAAGGCAGCTTTTTGCACCACACACAAAAAGTTTGTTTCAGACATAACAGCTCACTTTGTTAACAGAAATTGCAACATATAATACTTGATTCATCCAAAATTATATAGTGATTGGGCGATTGTTTTATCATTTGATTGCGTTCTGGGTACAACATGTCAGAACACTATACCACCTTTGTAACCACCAGTCTTAAAAATTTAGCGACATTTTCTCTGTTGTAAGAGAGTAATGTTGTTGTAATTTGATTGTCACTATTCGCAGCTACAATGGATGGAATATGATCTCTTCCATCATTCAAAATGCAACTCAGCATTTCACTTTGAATAATTATTCAATTCCTTGCAGCTAGCTTATTTCACATGCTGTTTCATACCACTGAATCACTACAGAAAAATGTCCTCTTCCTGCCATACGTTTCGGGCGTAACAAAACGGTAACATTTTTTACTTCAATGCCATGAGTGATGTTTCGGAGACTCCATATTATACAGAAAGTGACTAGTATACTAATCACATTGTCCCATATATATTTGATATTGAATATATACATGTGCTACCACTGCTGGTTACACAGGGACAGTATCAATAATGTATGTATGTGACCGTTCAATAGAGTGATCTAGTGAATCAGTCATTCTGGCCGTAATCCTGACACCCTCATTCCCTGTTAGCAATTGCCACTATCAGTTCTCTCATTCCACTGCTGCAGACAGCACATCAAAGAATAATGCTTTTCTGGGGGGTTGGAAGGCCTATCTACATCAATTTCTGGGACAGATCTGCAGGAAATAGTTTGAAGGGGTCAACAGTGGGGCTATTGCCCCCAGCATAAATAAAATTGATTTTGATAGATAATCGATAAATAACATCGGGAGAGTGGCCAAGCAGTATCATTGGCATGAAACAGTTATTGAGTTTGAATATATGCACTGTCCATGAGGGCAGTACTTGCGATTTGGCAAGGTCTTGATGTCCAAGTTTTGCTGTGGTGCAGTGGACTTGGAAATTATGGTGGGTTGTTTTGGGAAAGTTCAAATAAGTCCTGTTTGTCGGCTGCACACAGTTACCGTGATTAGATTTCAAAATTACCAGGATCCGAGGATGTGGTCAGATCCTGGGGTACACTAATCACTCATCAGATGGGGACGTGGAATGTTGTTTCTGGGAGCAGGTTTGGATTGAATACACCCCTGCTCGATATCGTCTGAGCACTAGTCAGAAGGAGGCGAGTCATTGCCCTTGCTCAACCAGGATCAACAGGGCCATGGTGCTTTGAGGAGTGTTTATTAGCTTCCTAAATTCCTATCATTCAGTTAAAAATCGAGAGTTCTGACCATCGAAAATGTTGACATGTTGACACATCCAAAACTTTGGTTCTTCCTGGAGAGTTCCAGCCAAGAAAACTTAGCATGAGAATGGCATGTTTCATTAGTTATTAGTGTTTTCCATTGTCACAAGCAAAGAAAAACTCATGAAGTTGTTAGTTCGGGCAATAGTTTTCAAGTTTGACCAAATTGTTGACATGTTGTTACGTCCGAAACAAAGTTTGGTGCTTCCTGGAGAGTGCCAGACCAAACAACTTAGCCTGGAAGTGGCCCGTTTCATTAGCTATAGTGTTTTTCATCGCCACAAGCAAAGAGAAACTCATGGAGTTTATAACTTGCCTAAGTTTGGGCAAGAGTTCTCAAGTTTGAACGAATTGTTGACATGTTGTTACGTCCGAAACAAACTTTGGTACTTCCTGGAGAGTTCCGGACCAAAAGCACAGCCTGGGAATAGCCAGTTTCATTAGTTCAGATGTTTTTCATTGTCACAAGCCAAGAAAAACTCATGAAATGAATAGTTTAGGGAAGATTTTTCTAGTTTGACCAAATTGTTGACATGTTGTTACGTCCGAAACAACCTTTGGTGCTAGCTGAGAAGTTCAAGAACAGAGAGGTTATCCAAACTTCGTATGTGCTGTTAGATTATAGTCACCTACATGATTACACACCATGAAAAGAATCAACATCGAATGACTATTGTGGTTTTCATGGAAACTTTCTAAAAAGTAATGTCTGAATTGCTGTCAGTTTTGGCAAAGTTTTGCAATAACATTTTTTGTGTGACAAGTATAGTGGAGAAAATGTCTTGAATCATTTGCCATACTTTCAGGCATTACGCCAAACATTGCTAAACCTGCATGTTAGTATCTTTAGCTCAGGAATTTGAACAGCACACTAAGCCTGTTTTTTGCATTATTATCAGTGAGTCATTGTAAAAACAGTAATGGCCTGGGAAAATAGGAAGGAATTAAGCTATGGACTCCTATGTTCCTGAAAATACAACATTCCTACTACCATAAAACCCCAATTTCGAAGTGATATCACCAGTTCTAATTTTCAACACTGTCCGAGGGTCAATTGGGCTAGGTTAAAAAACCAGAGCCATATACAAATACCATATGGCGATGTCATCGGCGAACTGAGAGGTCTCCACATGGCCAAATAGTGGGAGGTCATTAACATAGATAATGTGAAGCAAATAACTAAAAACTGCACCTTGAGGAGTTCCAGCCGAGAGATAGAATTCGGAGGATAAGTGATTCCTAAAACTAATTGCCATGCAGCGACCGTCGAGGAAGGACGAAAGAAGGCCTTCAATATTATTGGGGATAGTGAGTTGATCTAGTTTGTACCTAAGACCATTGTGCCAAGTTTTGTCGAAGGCTTTCTCAGCATCAAGAAAGATTGCTGAGGTGAAGTTACGGCGCTACTTTGATATTTTCGGTAATTCTAAGGAAGGGAATTAAGGTGCTCATGCCAGTTCTAAAGCCAGATTGGTCATTGTTGAAAATGTTATTGTTTTCCAGGAAGTTATGGATTTTGGAAGCAATTCATTTTTCAAACAGCTTGCCTATACAGGAAAGGAGGCGGTAGTTGTTGGGGTTTTGACGGCTTCTGTAAGGTTTTGGGAATAATATTAGTTTTAGACTCTTTCGGAGCCGATACCGTTCCAAAGTTCAGCCTTTTGTTTGCGGATTTCTTTCCTGATGAGAAGGTGGAGTCTGTTTATTTCCTGTTTAGTGTTGACATTACGGTTTTTGATATAACTACGACGTAGCTTACGTATGGCTTCAATTAGGGAATGGATTTTGGTATTCATTTTCCGGTCAATCCTCCTAACCCGAGTTTCTTTCTGTTTATTATACTTGAATGTAATATACGATAGCACAACATTGCCTTGCAATATGCGCTAGTTACATATGTTGCAAATGTTAAAATAAATACAATTAAAATTGGATGACGGAACGATCCCAAAACAAATGATTGATATTCTCTGCACCGTTATTAAAAATCAAACATGTACTACTATTACAAATACCCCACCTACTTAGTTGCACCCTTGTATATAAAACATGATGCGCCAGTTTCCACTGGAACTCAGTATATTTATTCCCCAGAATCCTATTGGACGTATTCTGCCAAACAATATGCCAAGACATGTTCGGCTCTCGAAGGGTAATGTTTGGTATCACCCCCTTCGGCCGCAGATGATACACGATATCACCGAGACATTTACAACTTACAGCAAATGTATTGTCTGTAACATATAAAGTATTAATAACACTACAAGCAACTGAGAGTGACACAGAACAAATGCCACTATTAGGCAAGTAATTAGACCAAAGGTGTGGATATATACTGCGGAGTTTGCTAGACATAAAGTAACGAGTCAGGTATGACGCATAAGCGTAGGGATCTCCTCTTAGCAAGGGTAACAAAGGACGAACCAACAATGCCAGCAGTTTACTTCTAAAGTGATCGAGGCCCAAACCTCCTTCACTGCAATTCAACATGATAACATTACGAAGTACCAGTTCTGTCTTGCCACTCCAGATGAATTTAAAAACTAAGCTCGACACCTCTTTCACGACTTTCTCAGGCACAGGGTAAACAGGCCCTAAATAGTAAAACATTGGGTATAACATAGTATTTACTAGCTTGATCTTTCCAATAATTGTCAAACTTCTACGATTCCATAAAGCTAGAAGAGACTTGGCTTTCTGTACCTTGGTCTGCCAATTGTTAAGAATAGCCAGCTTAGTACCGAAGAGAACCCCAGTGATCTTGATGGACGAACAACTCCATGCAAACCCCACTGTGAGATCACAGTAAACAAAAGACCCCAACTTCAAACCCTCTGTCTTATTCATATTAATACAAGCCCCAGTCGCTTCCTCGAATAACTTTACACCATGAAAGTAAATCTTTATATCCTTCAGTGAAGTGGCAACACATGTGATGTCATCAGCGTATTGTAGGAGCTTGATAGACTTGCCATGACTGCCTGGAAGAATGAAACCAGTAATATCCCTATTCTGTAGAATGAACTGTGCCAATGGCTCTAAAAACAAAGCATATAAAGCAGGAGACAAGGGACACCCTTGTCGAACCCCTCGAAAAATATCAACTTTCTTCGACAACTTTCCGTTAACTAAAATCTTACTCGATATGTCATGATACAAAATCTGGATCCACTTAATAAAACAATCCCCAAACCCCATAGCCTTCAACACCTTGAACAGAAAATCCCAATTAACTCTATCGAAAGCCTTCTGTTGATCGAGAGAGATAATAGCACAAGGACTACCAGTAATCTTAGAAGAATCTACAATATCCCGAATAATAGACAAATTCTGGTGAATTGACCGCCCCGGAACAGAACAAGTCTGAAAACAATTGATAATAGATGGCAAAACAGCTGACAAGCGCATTTGTAGAACCTTGGTAATAATCTTGTAGTCCACTGTCAGTAAACTGATAGGACGCCAACACGAAGGGTTTTGGAGGTCACCTTTCTTGGGTAGAAGGGTGATCACTCCCGTGCGCTGTGAAACAGTCAATTCACCAGAAGCAAAAATATCATTATACACCTCTAATAAGTCACTCCCTAATACCTCAAAATATTTCTTATAGAATTCAATGCTTATGCCGTCAACACCAGGAGACTTATTATTGCTCATAGAGTTGACAGCTTTCTTAATCTCCGAAAGCGAGAGAGGGCGCTCAAGTGAAACGCACTCCACCTCTGATAGCTTTGCAGTAATACAATTTAAAAACCTATCCTGAACGGTAACATCAATGCTGTCAGCATTGCTATACAATGTACCGTAAAACCTAACAAAAACATCCGCAATATCCTCCCCATCCACAAGGTCTCCCTTGGGATTGCGAATACTCTTAATGACCTTTGATCTACCCTGGGACTTTTCCCTCTCAAAGAAATAGCCCGTAGGATGTTCCCCTTCCTCTAAAATCTTCTCTCTACACCGAACCATTGCCCCCCTACCCTCTTCAGACAGAATGTCAACGACCTGACTTAAATCCCCAGATAAACAGCGTGATTGCAAATCAGCCAAGCGAGCTCGCTTCTGCCGAGCCCTACGAGTACCGTGAACAATAGATAATTCCCTAATTCTCCCCTTGACATGATCCCACCATTCCCGAACCGAAGTAAAACCAAGCTTGAGAGTACACCACATCCTATAATGATCGAGGAAATCCTCGCTATAAAACTGATCATCTAAAAGCATACAATTGAATTTCCAGAAACTTTTCGCCCTGCTGGGCACCTGAAAGCCAGTGGGTAATTTAACATGTGTATTAACAGCATCGTGATCAGAAAGAGGGAATTTCAATACTTGACAACTCTCTATAATAAAATTAGACGGAGCAAGAATCCTATCCAACCGGGACGAAAGATTCTTACCGGTATGAACCCACGTGTGACCTGGGTCACTAGTATTGTGATGAGTAGTCCAACTATCAACTAATCCATAATCAGCGATAAATTTACGGAGCTCAGTCCCCCCAACAAACCCATTAGAATTAGACGAATTACCAGAGCGATCAGACTTAGACAAAATACAATTAAAATCACCAGCAACTACAATAGGATCACGATCATAGCAAAGTGTATGGAGGCTATGAAAGAATCTAATACGACTCTTTGGGTCACACGGAGCGTAAACACTACAAAAACGGATAGAATTAGAATTGTTGAAAGTACAAAGGACGGAAATAAAACGTCCACCTCCGTCCTGCTGTATATGTGAAAACTGACAATTTAACTTCGATGAAAACAAAATGGCTGCCCCACACGAATGGGTTGAAATGGCCGGCGAGAAGAAAGCCTGCCCACCCCATATATTTCTAACATGGCTAAAATCTGAATGAACTAGAAATGTCTCCTGTAACATGATAATATCAAATGAAAGTATTTTTAACCAATTAATAACTTTCCCGAGCTTAGAACGATCCCTAACCCCACGCACATTCAAAGTGGCAATAGATAAATTGAACATTGTGATAATGAAAGCCCAAAACATGAACATATAGGCAATACAACAGAGTGAAAGAACAATACAACCAGTTATGTTTCCATATCGACAAAATGTGATTGCGTGTGTTTCCACAACACGAACATGTGAAAAGGATTATGTTTCCATAGTAAACAATGCATGCGTTTCCACAATGATGAAGACAAAATACACAAGACACAAACCAGAGTGTATTTCTACACGCAAGCAATAAAAAGTCAAATGAAGGGCTGAAAATTGTGATAGACATGATGATAATGTATGAGAGGACGCTTCACTCCAAATGGAGAGAGTTGAAATAATACATGCTTTTCAGTAACGTAAAACTTGGATGGATCTTAGCTAAATGACTCAAACGACCCTTGGGGTTAGGAAACTTTTCCTCACACCCCTCCATGAGACACTCCCAGCAAGGCTTCTCCGCCTCGGGATGTCGTTTACCCAAATGAACGGAAAAATCCATGAAACTAACAAATACTTGCTGGCACTCTTTACACTTGAACCAGGGAGACTCCTGCTTGAACATCTGAGTCCCCTTCACATGTCGGAGGGCTCTCTCGACCTCCTCAGTCGGTCGTAGGCGGGACCGTGAGCGCTCCCGACCCGGCGTTGGCTGAGAGTACTTTCTGGTGCGGCGACTGATCCTACCCCGGTCGACAGAGGGGTCCTGGGTAGAAACGGGCTTACCCCCAACCCCCATCTCCTCCTGGACTGCCATGTCCCAACTGCCCGTTGCAACTGCGGCGGCTGCCGCCATGCATCGAGCGAGTTCAGCCTCCTCAATGACTGCCCCTTCCTCGCCCTCCTCTGCCGTGGTCCCCTCCCACACGCCGAGCATCTCCACCTCTTCATCTGACTTCTCCTCTGCCCCCACTTGACTGCTCTCGCCCTCCACCATCTTCTCCACAGCCATCTTACCATCTTCGACGTCTACGTCTCCTTCCTTCTCCGACACTGCCTCATCCACCTTCTCGTCAGCCGAATCAGAGTCACAGTCAAACAACGACACCTGGGACGCCTGAGTCTCTGGGATAACAGACGGCCCACTCACATCCATCAACTCTCCTTCGTTCACGACTTTCGTGCCCCCTTGTGGCCCATTGTTCTCACCTTGCGTCGCCTCCTTCGCCTTCCCCTTCACTGTCTCCTTCTTCTTCTCCTTCCCCTTCACCGTCTCCTTCACCGCCTCCTTCACCGCCTCCTTCATCGTCTTCTTCACTGCCTCCTTCATCGTCTTCTTCACTGTCTTCTTCTCAGCCACCGTCTCCTTCACCGCCTCCTTCATCGTCTCCTTCACTGGCCCCTTCACAGTGTCCTTCACCGACTCCGTCTCAGTCTCCTTCCCCTTCACCGTCCCCTCTGTCGCCGCCCCCTTCATCGTCTCCTTCACCGCCACCTTCTCCTTCGCCGTCCCCTTCTTCGTCTCGGGCAACTGAGCAGCAGGGGCCGCAGTCATGGGTGGGGGAACAACGACTGCTGCCCGGTCCACCTGGACAGCCCCCGCCGTGGGAACTGCCGTTGTAGTAGTCGTCACCTGTGCCGGCCTCACCTGGTGTGCATACGAAACCGGGCACATCCTGTCTCCATGCCCCGCCTTGTCGCAAATAGAACAAACTTGCTCACCACGACAGTCACGTGCGATGTGGCCAATCCCCCGACATCGATTACATCTGATGACGGCACACGAATCCGATAAATGTCCCTTCTCACCGCAGTTGTGACAGGTGCGGGGCTGTCCGCCATATCGTATCCAGCTATACCGCCCGCCTAACCAGAGCGATGAAGGAATGTCCCGTTTCAGGTCCATCTTGGCCTGCCGCTTCCCGCTCAACAACTCGGGAAATCGCCTGTTCCTCAGGTGAGTGTACGAAATAATACGTCCATACTTCGATAGAATAAACTGTATAACTTTCTCATCCATTTCCAATGGAGCATGTAGCACTGAAACAACCTTGTACGACGAAGCGTATGACGTGGCCTTAAATTCCTTAGCGGCTTCCAATGTCGGCCAGAACTTCCGACGTAAATCACTAGTCTTGAATGTCACATCATACCGCAATCCTGGCAAATCCTGCAGTCCACGAAGATCACCTGGCGTCACTCCCTTGGATTTCAACACGTCGAAAACATCTTTACCGGGTTCTGGCAGCTGAATAAGCACCGTCTTATCCCTGATGACATTCATTGTTCGGCAGGCCCGAAGGCCGCGATAATCTTTAGTAGAAGGCGGAAGATTTATACGCAAACTTTGCGGAGTGATTAGATGACCATAGAGAAGACAAAATTAACCAATGATGTCCAATTGCCCCCATTTCCGCGTACGTGACGCGCTCCGGGCGGTTCGTGGGGTTAACTTCCACTGGTCCCAGTTGCTGGCTCACTCCTGGGCTCTCTGTGGACCAAACGCCGCCATCGATAAATAATTGCAGATGTTGTTACCCGCAGTGTTACATTTTCTGCGTTTCACACCATTCCGTCGTGGAAAAGGCGCTTGAAACTCGCTCAATTCCGTTGATTGGTCGATCGAATGGAGAGGGTGTGGCCTATCTATGTACCAAGTCACCCGATTGGTTCGCATCGTAACCCATTGGCTCTCTGCGGACAAAACGCCGCCATCGGTAAATAATTGCAGACGTTGTTACCCGCAGTGTTACATTTTCTGCGTTTCACACCATTCCGTCGTGGGAAAGTCGCTTGAAACTCGCTCAATTCCGTTGATTGGTCGATCGAATGGAGAGGGCGTGGCCTAACTATTGACCAAGTCACCCTATTGGGTCGCACTGTAACCCCCAAGTCGGGCGCAACTCGGATTTTAAAGACCTTTTTATTTGAGGGGGAACACTATGCGATGTAATATCGATCGACTGCACACGCGGCGTGATCTACCCGGATTTTGTAGACCTAAACCTTTTATCAAAGGGTGGTTTGTTCCCACCTGTGGCAAATCTGTTTCGCCCGGATTATCCTTTTGTTACGTCATTGAGAATGCCCAGACTCGTTATCTACGGAACTGCGTCACCACTGTTGACGGACAGTATTACGTGGTGTAACACACGCGCTCAGCAGTGACCTGCTGGTGAAACCAAAGCGCGTGCGTCTCTGATAGTATCTCGTTTTGTGGTGCTGTCGTGGGATGCGCGTCGCACTTTCTGGTCTGACCGGGCGTATAAGGTCCGTCGTTATTCACGACATAATGAATCGCCGCTCGTTTGTTTACTTTCGGCACGTCGTTAGATACTCGTAGCCTACAGAAGTGTTCTCGACGTGCGGGCCATCGGATGTACTATCGCTAGCTCTAATAGGGCGACAGGGACAGGGATCACGATATACTTCGTCTGTTTGTCCCATCATTCGATACTCAATAGATAGAAGCGATCAGTTTCGAAAACCAGTTGGTCCAGATTTTCCGTCCCGCTCTGGAAAAATCGGGAAAAACTCCAGGTTAGTCCAATGACGTGTTTGCAAAACACTGCCCTTCGCATGTGTGCGAAAATAATTATTTGTACTCTTATTCAGTACAGCATGCTGGTCTAGAGTTGCAGTCGAACCCACCAACACGTATGAATGAAAAACGTGCTCCATTATTTTACTACTTTGTTCACCGATATTATGCCGTCCCCTGTTAGAGGGACAATAGAAATTCTATATTCTCATGGTTCACTCATCACACGGAAATCGTTAGTAAAAGGCGAAAGATTTATACGCAAACTGTGAGGAGTGATGAGATGACCATAGAGAAGATAAAATTAACCTATAGTGTCCAGCTGCCCTCATTTCCGCGTACGTGACGCGCTCCGGGCGGTCCGTGGGGTTAACCTCCACTGGTCCCCGTTGCTGGCTTATTCCTTGGCTCTCTGCGGACCAAACGCCGCCATCGGTAAATAATCGCAAATGTTGTAACCCGCAGTGTTACATTTTCTGACCTATATATTTGAGGGGGAACACTATGCGGAGTAATATCGATCGACCTCACATGCGGAGTGATCAACCCGGATTTTGTAGACCTAAACCTTCTGTCAAAGGGTGGTTTGTTCCCACCAGTGGCAAATCTGTTTCGCCCGGATTATCCTTTTCCTACGCATGATCTATTAAGCTGGGTCAGTAACGCACCGGACTACAGATCAAAAGGCTGCCAGTTCGAATCTCACTGCGAGGTCGAGGCGGTTTTGTCCGGACTGTCTTCTTTACATTCTTCAGTATAGCTGGAATCCAAAATGACTGAGGATCTAGAGAACTAGAGAACCACTCGTCTAGCGGCCTAAATCGGACATATATTCAATGAGCCACTTCGCATCAGTGGCTGAGCCTAATATCACGTTCATGGACATATGAATTTTACACATAGATTTATTTTTACGGGGTATTTTCAACTGCCACAACTCGTTGGAATTTATATAATCCCATCAAATGTTCGACTATGTTTTTGTTTTCAAGTGTGGGGAAATATTATATTAGTGATGTTCATTTGGGGATCTTCCCATCTGGATATTTTCAAAAGACAGTGCTCTAGTGAGTCCACTTGGGGTGAGTCCGAGTCCGAAACCGAGTCCCGAGCTGTGAGTCTGAGTCCAGTGCCTGAATGTGAGCCCGAGTCGGAGTCCAAGTCCGGTCCTGATACATGAGTCCGAGTCTGAGTCTACGAGTCCGGCCACGTGTGATCATTGCACATTGAGGAGGGTGTAGATTTGCAGTAAGGCTCTGGACTCATGACTCAAAGATCAAAGGGGGCACAGGCCGCCACGGTGTGTACTCATCCCCAATTGCCTCACTCCACCCAGGTGATAGTGTGTACCTGTGAGGATCTTGAGTAGGCCTACAACAGCTCATGTATTGGCTGCTGCCACTTTCTCTCTGGGATCGTCGGATTGGGTAAAAGCCCCGTGATCATAGTATCTGTGAAGCAATTCGATCACTTTGATGGGAACGCGTTATATAACCTAAAGTAATAGTACCCGGTTCCAGGAATATTTAGGCCTATTACCAGTTATCTTTCAATTCCTGAGTTGGATTATTCGTGAATGTTGGTCGAAGTGAATAGAAAGGCTATGTTCCTCCCCAAGTTCTGGATAAGTTTTAGTTCGCAAATTGTCACAGATACATTCAGAGAAGCGACCCCAATCCTCCAAAACCATATCTAATAATGAGCAGTATACATATCTGGATATGATGCAGTGAAGGAGTTGAAGATTCGTATTGTTCTACTCCCGCTGATTTGAGAGAAATGGAGGTGGAAAATGGAGGTGAAAACGGCAGGACTCATTTGCGGACTCATGATGAAAATGCCCCAGTCACGAGTCCGGACTGCTGAATCCGAGTCACGAGTCCGATTCCTTAGAGGTGAGTCCGAGTCCGATAAGCCCGAGTCACCTGACTGGACTCGAGTCCAGACTCGTGTCCGAGTCCGGGCATGAGTACTCCAGCCCTGTCAAAAGATTGCTTTGACTCAAATGCAACTGATGAACGATATCTCCATTGCTGTGTACACAGTTTCTGCAGTCTGATCTCCGGGCGCTCTAAGTGACCATGGACATTGATCATAATCCTCGTCACCTGTAGCCGTGTACTGTCCTATAATGTTGTGTGAGTTGGTATCGCCCTATTGTAGACTATGAAGGATTTATTTGTGCTGCTGCGGAATCCTTCATCTGTGATCACTAATTGGCTGGAGTTGTCTTGATACCGGAAATAGTGCATCACATTAGATCGACTGATCACTGAATTATGGGACTAGTGTCTGGGTTCTATACACCAGTCACGTTGTGCTGTACCGCTAGTAGGCCTATATGCTTACCGGTAACCAATAACCCTACAAACACCCAACCGTTTCGTTATCGTTTTAACATGTTTCGCTGAATTTTCGCGGAAACATTTAACAAAACGTTGACGAACGAGATTGGGAACTTACATATCCTGAAACGTGTTCTCTAAAGAGGCTTTGGTGGCGGAAGAAGTCAACCAACTCTCAAAGGCCATAAAGTATAGCCTATCTCCGTTAATTGATATCACCTGTGTTTTCGTCGCGATCGCACGCGCTGCGTTCAGACTACTCTGGCATTGGCATGAGGTTAGCTCCCGCGAGCGAAAAATGTGATCGCTCGGGAAATTGTTTCATTGTATTCTTGACTCTCAAATCATAGGTCAAGATACTATTTTTGTGTTGCAGGTCGAGTGACATTGAACTTTGGATTTTACAAAAATTTGCATCAAAATGTAACGTGAGACATTTTGACGAAATGTTAACATACTAATCGTTGCTACACATCATTTCTAACCTAGAAGTGCCAAATAGAAGTAGATTTCCGAGGGGTGCACGATGACCCCCTATTCCGACTAAACTAATATATTCATTCCGATAACGAGGCTTTCACACCGCAAGCGATTCGAACCGAACGAAGGCGAATCGAGCGACGGCGAACTAAGCGACTAGTAAATACCTAATTGAAAACCAATATAAATCGCTCGAAGGTTTCACACCAACAGCGACTGAAGCGACGCGACTGGAGCTGTTTGCTAGCTACTCGCTCGGCATAAAGGTGCTTTCACACCGCAAGCGATTCGAACCGAGCGCCGGCGAACTGAGCGACGGCGAACTGAGCAATTTGTAAAAACGTAATTGAAAACCCATATAAATCGCTCGGAGGTTTCACACCAACAGCGACTGGAGAGGCGCGACTGGAGCTGTTCGCGAGCGACTCGCTCGGCATAATGTTGACCTATTTATTTCGCTCGAATCGCTGACCGAGGTAACAACAAATACATGTATCGCGATGTGTTTTGACGGGTATTAGAGTATCAGACGAGGAGGTGAGATGAGAGGGTTGGATGGTGGAAGGGGGTGGGAGAGGAATGAGCGATTGGCATGAGAATGTGAGAATGTACTGTATTCCTTATGTTTCGGTAGGCTATATATCAACACATCGATATATTTAGTGGCACATGTATACGCCTGTTAATGACTCCAGATATTTGAACAGTTATTGAATCTGATCGAGTGATTGAGTTGATTAGGTCGGGTGGGATATACTCTCCCTGAATGTATAGGTGGAAGGGTGGCAGTTTGGATAATAATAATTACACACAACGTGTATACACTATAGAGGAATTTGACAAAGTAATGTAAGATACTGAGTGTCGCCAGGAATTATTACATAGAAGCCCACGTAGATAGTAGGTGATAAACTTCCATGACCATAACAAATCGTAATACCACAAAATAACTGCACGTTCCCACATTCCTGACTGCGTCTGTCACCAGTCGTTCATGAAGTGCCACATAGTACAACTACAACATATTTCAAACAATATAATAGGCTACCGTCGACCACTACAGCTGAATGGATCTACGGTTCCGTTCAACTACTGTAGGCCTACATGATAACCACGTCCGGTTATGAATCATGCCGTTATGTCACTCTATGACTCAATAACCTTGTTGGGGTAATCCCTCGGCAAAGGTGCTTCCACACCGCAAGCGATGCGAAGCGACGCGACTCGAGCTTTCCGCTAGCGACTCGCTCAGCATAATGTCGAACTCTTATTTCGCTCGGATCGCTGACTGAAATTACAGTATAGGCCCTATATAATATAGTAATATACACATGTTGCGATGTGTTATGGCGGATGATCAGGAGGGGGGGGGGGGGGCTAAAAATACATTTGTGTGAAAATATACTCCATATGGCCAATCTAAAGACAAAGTATGCACCTTCCGCACTAGTTATCGTGTTGACAAGGTTTCCAGACATCAACCTATTTTCAACCCAGATGATCTTGCAACTGACCCAACAAACAACGCGGATCATGCCAAGTGGCCAACCTACATACCAAGTATGAAGTCGCTGCACCTTTTCGTTCACTGGTCATCATGTTGACAATGTTGTCTGACTTTGACCTCTGTTGACCTCGGACCAGACTAAAAAACAATAGGGATCATGTACTCCTTATGGGCAACCTACATACCAAGTATGGAGTCTCTGCACCATTTCATTAA
>JAUOBX010634950.1:0-15161 GCA_032360705.1 Eupentacta quinquesemita | reverse complement strand
TTCTAAACCGACATAAATTACCCCCTACACTGTCTACATGACAGAGTCCCGAGTAACAAAAACGACCCTAAATATCTGTATTCTCCTCTTTTTTTCTTTCCTTTTCTCTCTCCCTCTCTCTTCTAATTTTTGCTTGCTTTATTCTGTCCAAGAAACTAAGATCGTAATCTGCGAGTCAGAAGGGCGACAAACCTCGGTGTCTATTGTACATGTCTTATACCCTTTGCGTAACTCAACAACTCACTGAATATGCTAACACAAAAACCAAGGACTCTGGCCTGCGCCCGAGTTGCGATTCTCCTTGGAAACTACAGGATTTTCAACTGTCTAAACAAGACGATCTTGTGGGGATTCTACCGAGAAGGTCATAAAAGAACGTTTCTTACAGAGCTCTATGGAAAAATAGGTGAAAATACGATGGAAAACTATGAACTTCTAACAATACTCAGCAGCACTTCTTCTTGTGACTGACGAGCTGACCACCTCGCCAAGGGAGTATGCCATATTACAGAGCACGGTAGGCTAGGACACTGCTAATTGTAGTTAGAAATAGTAGGTACAGTCAGCGCTACAAATTGCATAGTTTTTCATTCAAGTTTGAATAGAACCCTGGTCTGTATGAATTATTTGGGGTACGCCAAAGCGTGCAATGAATTATTCGACAACGACCGAGGCAATAGTGACAGCCTCTTGGTTGGGGACGGGAAACGCACCATTCCAGCGGGTAAAATCGTCCTCGATGACAATAATATATTTGTAGCCCTGATACGTTTGAGGCGAAAGCCCCAACATGTCTATGGCTACATTTTGAAGAAGTCATTCAACGTCAACAAGTTTCACCTGGGCCCGAGTTCGAGGGTCGGGTGGTCGGGCACACAATTCACACTCACGAAACCAATTTTCAAGCTCCCTTTTCATACCAAACCAGTAGTACCTGGTCGTAACATTGCCCTGAGATTGTTTTGGCCCAGGGTTAGTAGGTGAATTATGTATCTCAAAAAGTGCATCCTTCCTCGAAACACTGGGTAAAACGATTACCTCCCTGTCGTGTGTACCAGTGTCAGAGACCCACCGTCCAAAATACCAGCCTTAACCGACAACAGGTCCCACTGACCAGAGTACGCACTCACTCCTCAATTCAAATTACTCACCTGTTCTCAAGGGGGTGGCGAGCGCCACCTACCATCGACCAATGTGATCATCAATCAACTGAAATTCACGGACTTGTTTTCTGGTACATGACTCAATCCAATTAGAGTCGCGGTTACCACATTACATCATCCCAGTAGTCGGGAAGGTGCCCGCAGGAAGTGTGGTCCTCTGGTGGGTCGTTGGGTGGTTCACTTCTAGACAATGCATCAGCATTTGCATGAACCCTGCCAGGCCTCGTCTCTCTCTGAAAAGTGTAGGTGCCCAACACCTCCAGCCCCCTCGCTACCTGGCCCTCGGGAGATTTGTACAACCAACGAAGAGAACTCTGGTCTGTACGCATGAGGAACATTCTGCCATGAAGATAAGAACGGGAATATCTTATGAAAAACAGCGAGGAGCTCTTTGTGAGTCTTTCGATTCACTACTGATGAGTGTGCAACTTGCATGGGCTCCAGAAGGCCCCTCGCCCCTGATTCTCCGAGACAAAACAGCACCAATTGCCCCGTTACTAGCGTCAATATCCAGTACGAACATCTCACTGAACTTAGGGTATACCAAGGTAGATGACGTTATCAGCTTTGCTTTCAGAATCCGCAAAAGCAGCAACATTCCTGATAAATCCCCTATATTAGGAACACAACTCAGCAATCTCTAGTCAGTTACTTCATCGTGGTTGAGGGAGGCCAATTTTGAACGGCATCAATCTTTGCCGGATTGGTACTAAAGCTCATGTTCGATACAATATGGTCTAATTACCGAAATTCCTTCTTTAACAACTCACACTCTGAGGGGTTCAGTCTCAATCCCACCCTACGCAATCTATCGAACCCTTTCCCCAAACGTTGGAAGTGCTCCTCCAGGGTGGCTGCATAAGTTTATAATGTCATCAAGATATATCAGACATGTTGGCCAAAGTAGGCCACGTAGCACACCTGTTCCATAAACATTCGAAGCGTTGAAGGGGCCTTGCACAGGCCAAAGAGCGATACATTCAATTCATAATGCCTTCCCCATCTCTACCTGCCGATAGCCGCCTTTAAGGTCAAGGGTATCCGACAGGGCATCCAAGCTGTCATTTATTTGGGGCAGAAGGGAGGCATCCTCACGAGTGATGTTGTTCAACCTACGATAATCTATACGAAGAGTCAGGGAGGAATCGGGCTTTCGAAATAAAAACAGGGGACGACCAAGCACTCTGGGAAGGGCAGACAACCCCTTCATTGATCATACCATAAAGTTCCGCATGTGCCACCACTCTATCATAATGGGGTAACCTCCTGGGAAGTATGCGAACTGGGTCAGCGTCCCCTGTATCAATACAATGCCTCGGTAGCCCAGCTCTACTCAATGGGTCACCGCCACAATAAAAGACGACTTGATTCTCTTGCAGAAAATGGCTAAGCAACTGTTGTTGACACTCCTACAACCCCTCTTCACTCCTTTGCAGCAACTTCTCTATTTCCACCGGTAACTCACTCACAACAGGAGTATCTTCCGCACCGCCCTCTACAACATGGCCAATGGTGAAATTGTATTTCAACATGGGTGCCTTCATACCCAGTTATGGGGTCAAGTTCTGCATTCAACAAACTCACAGGAATAACCTCCTTTGTACTATCAACGAGGACCCGGGCAGCAACCACATTGCGTTTCTCTGACACACCTAATTTTGGTTCCAATTAGCCGCAACTCGAGCATGTACTGGATGGGCAACCCCCTTTCAACACCCCGAGTACCATCATCTAACTTTCTGCCGGTATAACCACATTAGCAAGGGCAACTATTGTTTTGGGCAAATCGGGTTCTACCTACGAACATAGTATGTTCAGCACCAAATTGTATCGAACATTCATGACACCTGGAAAAATCAACTCCTAACAATGCAGTGGTATGAATATCAGCTACAACTACCTCCAATGTTACTGGTCTGAAATTGGAAGAACAAAATACATTTACCTTTCACTTGGAGTGGCCTACCATCAACACCCGAGTTGTCGACGCCAACCTTCTCCAGAGCAGGTACGTCGCCAACACGACGTATCGCATCCCACGTCTCAAAACTAACAAAGGTCGTGGCAGCACCAGTGTCTACAATGAAAGAAAAACATCCAGGGTACTAATATAAATACTAGCAGATAGTGTACTCATGAACAAAACTGTTTGACCATCCAGATTTACATTTTCGGCCCGAGCTTCAACTTGCTCGACCAAGGGGTGCCCCTCTGCCTTGGCCGATTCTAGTTTAACGGGTTCTGTCCGTTCGACGGATGTGGGCAATCCCGACGAAGATGCCCCATCAACACTGCCTGCCTTTGAAACCGGGTGGGGGCAGGGGAGCTGCGGTCCCTGAAACGGCCCGACTCTCCAGAAATGTGCTCATTTTACTCTTAAGCCTACTTAGTCTACTTAGTTATCCAAATACCCCGTCTGAAGTTGCGACAGTGCTTGCCTGCCGACGAGGTTTCGATAAGCCTTCGGCAGTGCCAATGGCCTCAACCTACATGGCAACACGTAAAGCTTCCTCTGATGTCTTAGGTCTCTTCTCTTAACAGCAGTACGGAGGTTGCTATCTCCCTATGCTCCTACAAGAATTCATTCGCCAGCTCATCATGGGCCAAGGAGTTAGGACAGGGGTAAGCTTCCACAAACTCATATTTTATGGAGGAACCCAAATGGGTAAGACTTTCACCATCGGCTCGAATCCAGGACCTCACTTCACACTAGTCATTGCCTTGGGCTCAAAGAATTGTGACAGTTCTCTAAATTAGGGACCTAAAATCATTACGCACGCTCGGGAGAAACCCATGTAAATATATCGGGGATAACCCTTCAGTCTAGCCACCAGAAACCTTCTCCCCATCAGTTCAGCCGTTTATCTCCGAACATGCTACAAATGCGCTAAATAAATATCCCATTTGATATGACCATCGAAGCTATCAGCCATACTGATTGGTTTACTAATGGGTATTCCGAACGAACGGGATTCAGCCGCCCCCTCACTCTGACGGAACCACACTTCATGGAATTCTCATAGGCTAGCCTCCGCCTCTCTCACGTCTCTCTCCAACGTATCGATGTTCGCAGACAGTCGCTCCACAGTGTCACGTCCACTCTCTCACCGAACAGCCATAGTGAATACTCACTCACTCACCCAGCAAAAGGGGAACGACGGGGTAGCAAATTGGAGGGACAGAAGGACATGAAACAAAAATCCCACTTCTGACACCATTTAATGCAACGCCCTTGCGGGGTGTTGTGCGATTTATCCTCAGTTGCCTTTTAACGACTTGCTAGTCGAGGAACAGCACGCGTTATTTAGGATGCCTAAAAACAGTAAGCGGCAATAGAGTGGCTAATGGATAGAGATGGCTCACCAGTAATCAAGTCGGCCCAGCTCCAGTTCGTCAATAGCTCCGTCAGGCGTGCCACAGGTGATGACACCTCCACCGTCGGCGACTTTGGGTCCGCCCAAAGATCCCCTCGGAATGGTGGCTGGAACCATCCAATAACTCCTGGTAATAGACCTTCTCGTATCCGAAAAGCCTAAGTGGTGGTAATCTGCATTCAACTATATGGTGGTTATGGCTAGGCTAGCACTTGACGGATTGAATACGGACGGCAGAATGCGGAGGTTGCGAAGTCTTGGTGCTGTATACTAGCCTGTGTGGGTCCCTCCGTGGTGTTGGTACTCCCCTGTCATCCAGAAAAGTGGACAGGTGTTCAGGCCTACCTAGGTCCCACAAAGCATCGCCATCATCCTCGCTGAACTCCAAACTGGCAAACAAAAACACGGAAAACACAGAACGAAAACATATATAATGAGGAGCTCCCGGTCCCAATACTGAATATAACCTTACGATACCGAATAGTACAAGGGCTTATAAACAGAATGACGAAGATATATGGGCGGAGGACGATATGCGAATAAACCAACATGGCTCCAACCTGGGGAGTACTGCACGGCTCAGGGACGGGATTGGGGGGGAGACCGCGGAACGTCTGAAGGGGGCGCCTCAGGCGCAAGGACACGTAACGCGTCGGAAAGGTATACTAGAAACCAAGGGGAGGGCAGATTGTACCCCTAACCACCCAGGCCGAACCGAGAAGTCACTGGGCCGATGGTGGGACGTCGGGAAGTGGCGCAAACCCTCAAACAGACCAAGGAAACCCGTGTACGTAGGCAATGACCACCCAACTCCGGACTCGCTCAAAATTAGAGAAACCGTACAACTCAGCTTACGGACCCCGTCAGTCGTCGATTACCCAGCAATGTCCTCCGCACGTAATATACGGCACAATAATCTAAAGGCAGGTAATTACATAGAATATATCGAGCTCCCAAGTCAACTATGGCTGCTCGGAATGCGGGGTCGAGAGAGTCGACCGAGACCTGTATTGAGTGAGGAGAAGGATTATCGTAATACACGGTAATACAATTGCGTAATCTGGCAGGCAGAGAGAAGGAACCACTAGCGCATGCGTGGAATGTAATGACTACTTCCAACCAACTGGAAGTGAAGCAGCGGGTAAAATACCCGGGCGTAACAATATTTACAAACGAATTGTAATCAACGCGAACATTACAGGATTCCATTCCCGTTAATCTTATGAAAATACCTTTCAACCGTGATTGAAAATGTTCGAAGGTACAGTGCTCCTATTAAGAGTGACCTGACGAAACGACCTCCAAATAGCATATATATAGATACGAGGCAGGAACTTCATAACAATTGTTCTACGTGATAGCTAGAGTGGCGTACATGAAACAGCATTGGTCACTATTATATGTGAAGAAAACTATATATATAATATAGAGCGGAAGATTAGTAGATCGGTATTAGTGACACTTAGCAATACAACGGGTCCGGTTTATTCCGGGTTCAATTCCTACATTCACCATCGGGCATTTCTCTCTAGGGGTGACTGTACTCGCAGTGACGACTGGCAAGGTCTTGATGTCCGAGTTTCGCTGTGGCGCAGGGGGCGTGGTAATTATGGGGGATTGTTGTCGGTCATTTGCAATAAGTCTCGTCCGTCGTCTTAACGTAGTTACCGTTGTTAATCTTCGGGAAGAAACAAACAAAATTACAAAAAGCAAGAGCAAAAAAGCTCCCGCTCCTCCAGAATCTGAGAAACTCCTAGAGTTCACTGGTCGTCTGTTGAATGGGCACGTAAAATGGCGGTCCCGGAGCAGGTTGGGATTGCTAACTGTACACCTCTGCCTCGATAGCATCTGAGCACTAGTCGAGAAGAGAAGGCGAGTTAACGCCGGTGCTCATCCACACGATGATTCTTCAGTGGCTTTCTGAACCTGTAGCAATGGAAAAAAATAAAAATAAAATAATGATAATAATAATAATAACTAAAAAAAATTAAAAAAAGAAAGAAATAAAATAAAATGAAATAAAATAAAATAACCTTGGAAGGCATGTATATGTTCAATAGTTGCGAATGGGCAGGAACTTTTCCATTTTTGCAATTTCAGGAAAATAAAAATATATATATATATGTTTAACCAGTAAATCGCTCCAATGATCCTGTCGAGAAGGTTGCCATCATTTTGTTATATAGTATATGCATGTTATCTTCAAGTCTGTTTTTTAAAACACTCGAGCCACTAAACCACGAATCACAAAACTCGGAAGCTCTACCAACTGAGTTGTGCTTATCCCCTCAGTTGAACATATATTTTAGATAGATACTTTTCACCATCCGTGAATTTTTATCTTTCAACCCCTGCTCACATTATATACAACAAAATATTATTCATTTTTCTTGCTAATGATCAATTGGACAGTTTACGGACTCCTATTGAATAAATGTAAGATATATTGAATGTATATTTTGATGAAAAATGTCATATTTATTCATATAATATTGAATTCAATTGTAGATCAGAATGGATTTCCATTATTCATTCTCCTTTGCAGAATGGTTTTATGGCGTATGTCCTTCCAACTTGGTCTTGACAGATGCAACGGTAAATTTCGTCGTGTTTGATTGAAACATTCGGAATGACGATTAAACTGATTTCACTTAGTGAAATACTATCATTGAAACGTTTGTCGACCATTCGTTTATCATGGAAAATAACGCTACTATCATGTTTCCAGTCGGAAATTGTATCGCACAAATTGTATCATGCTATCTCCGGGTCTGGGATTATCGCATTAGTCAGTTGAGGGCTGAGGACCCGAATAGATGACACATTTTTTTAGTTGTCAGGACTCAGGAGGTGAACCGACTGACTTACTTTGATCCACTTATTTGAACATATATATTTTAAATAGATGTCTTAGTTAGTTACTATAAGTGAATTCTTATCTATTTATCTGTCGATACCTGCTCACATTACATACCACAAAATGTCAATAATTTCCGTGCTATTGATAATTGGATGATTGACTGACTGCGACTGAACAATGTTAAAATATATTTAACACATGTTCTATTCAGTTAGATAATATTGATTTTTGCTGCAGGTCAGTATGGATTTCCTGAATGAATTTTCCTTTGCAGAATAGCTTTGTTATTGTCTCTTATATCAGCTCAGTAAGAGTACAGAATGTGAACCTTACCTTCTACGCGTATGACATTTGTCCTCTCAATTCGATCCCGGCAGAGGCAGTAGTAAATCCCGTCGTGCTCGATTGAAACATTCGGAATGACCAACGAACCATTTTCATTCAGTGAAATACTATCATTGAAACGTTTGTTAATCATCCGTTTATTATAGAAAATGACGCTTCCATTATATCTCCAGTCGGAAATTCCTTCGCAGCAATTCTGTAATGTAATATTCGAACCAGTTCGAATGATTTCCTCTGTCCATGCTGGTTCAATTTTGATAGCTGAAGTAGCAAGGTGGAAATGCGAGAATCCAATTATGAGCAGAGTTGAAAGGAACTTCGCCATAATTTACCGGAACTTGGTTGATGTAAAATTCGCCCGCTGTACGGTTTGATATGGCTTTGGTGTTTAGATTGCTGCATAGTAAATGAAGAATGAAAGCTACCGCCTGTAGTAATAAATGAAAGCTGCGGTATCATCAGGCAAACATACAAACTGAACAAAGCAGCTGAAGCCAAACTTACGGAAGCTTAAGAGGGCCGAGGCAGAAAGCAAAAACGAATGTGGGAAAAATGTTTTTGTTTGGCAGTTCCGCTGTCACATAGTGCACTCTCCTTCACACGTACTAGTCTAAGCTGGTTTTGCAATGCACATTTCATTTCGTAGCGCAGACAATATTTCGTTCCGTATCGCGGAAAATAGTTCATTTCGAAACGCATAAAGTATTGCAATTCCGTAGCGTATCGAAACGGTTCCAATATTTTTGAAATCGATATGTTTTATTGTGGGTAATTCAGAAATTCCGAAATTTCAATTATAAATACCCATATCTTGTTACAAGCGCAAATGATTCAGGGCACGCACATGACATATAGGGCTATTCAGGTTCGGGTTAGGTTCATTCGAGGAATCACAGCATATCACATCGTCAATCCACAGAAATAAAAATTGTCCATCCCTACATGATGGAAACTTACACTTCAGTAGGCGACATTTTGCTCGTTGTCCGTCAGCCCGTTTGTATCTACCTTCGGGTGTCTCGGAAGCAGAACATCCCGTTTGTTTCGTTATGATGATGTTTAACAAGGATTCCTCGGTCATCAGTCTGGCGTCTAGACTTGCATGTAAGCCACTTGGGGTCGGCAGTCGCCGAGTTCGCGAAATCGTGATAAATTATAGTAAAAGAGATCAGTAATTACTATTATATCCGACAAATAGACGAATCCACTGACCGGAGTTATACCAGTTTTTCTAACCGTTTTATGACATCAGAACCAAGTGTCCGTCAAAAACAAAATTTCCAATTGGCTAATCGTCCGAGACAAGTCGTTTCTCAGAGGTGCGGACATTGGTGTTGATTTACACTCGATATTGTTCATGGTGATAGGCGAGATGACAACTGAAATACCGATACGTACACAGGCTGTTATCAAGTAAATAGACTCAAGTTGAATTGGATATCAATAACGAGTAGTGTGACGATAACCTATCATCTGGAATTCAGAGGAAGATTGGGCGGAGCGAAGTCTTTCTGAACTGGTCTAACTATGTATGTGTTCGCACACCATGCATAAACTAGTGACATTATGTATTTTGTTGTCTACGGATTGCTGATGACGTCACACAGATTATAGGTGGTGACATTATTCTCTGTTTCTGTTCTCCACCCAGTAGTATGGTATAAAAGAACCACAGACAAGCATATCAATAGAAACGTACAATAGAACAGAGTAACTTTGCAGATTGGTCGGGGATTATAATCAATTGATTCACTGCCCGATTTTTTCCCAGTTCGAAATTATTCTTAATATATATTTGTTGTGATCATTGTGCATATTTATGCCTATCTTACCGATTCCTGTATTCTTTTTACCGTTTTCAATATCCATACAAGGATAAGATTCACACAGGAAATACAGATAATTTTTTTTACACATATAAAAGACGAAGACCTAAAGAAGACGACAAGCCCCCATATCCCATTGCATTTAGGTGAACGAATTTGATACTTATGGATGACCTAATGAGGGGGAGGTTGTGATGGGTGCCAATAGACTGTACGAGTTGATGTTGACAGTTCGCAACCCAATCACTAACAAATATTCAGAAGCTGATGACCAGTAGCAATCAGATAATGTGGAAATATCAAATACATTTCTCAAGAGTACCTTTTATCAGACTAATAACGGAAGTCAAATTCATATGACCCCTAACCCCACAGAATAGAAATCGTTCATGTTTCAGTTTCGATATAACAATAGTCAGGCCTGCACAAACACTCCCCATTTAGAATGCAGAGAGTGCAGACAATTTATCAAACAATAACGCAGCTCCGCGTATAGTGATTCCTTGCCACGTTCATTGTTGTTAGACCTCGATTCCAAATTTAACCCAGGGCAGTATCCGCGTCGAAACTGATTAACGGTTTGGGCCTAGTACGTGTCCTGATTACTAAAAACGGCGTTGTATGCAATATCTGACTGATTAGGCTCTATATGAGTATCGTATTCTGTTCTATTTTATTCTATTCTATTCTATTCTATTCTATTCTATTATCAACGTCTTTGTTTCAGACTCTCACTGTCACCTGCCCCAGGTAGAGTTACTCAAACTGTAGTTGGTCAAACAGTTCAACGTATAAGATACAATCGCGTGTCACTCCTTGTCCAGGGAAATATTGTCGCAGTATGCCCCCGGTGGAGTGACGCCAACCGTGGGCCTAAATAGTCAAACATTCAAACGCACACAAAGTTGACCACCTGTCAGCCGGTGTTAAGGGGAATGTGTTTCAAATTGTTTCATTATATTGCGCGCGCTGCCTCCCCAGTTGGGTCTAATGTAAAGCTCCATGGGCCAAACACATGCGGCATTTATGACAATTGGGCAGCTCCCCCTATTCCACACCCAATAAGTACCAACATGGTACCAATTTGGTACCACCAAATCCTTACTTGATGGCAACAAGTGCGGTTGCTGTAAGAGTAAGGGTGATCCGGCCACCCCCGTGAGGGGATCAAACCGGATTAAAACTGGAGAAGAAGAAGAAGATGGGTTGGGGAAATGTGGACAACACAACTGCAGACTGATAGAGGCTGTGAAGATGCGGTGAGTCCCATCGAACCGGGGTATTACCGGCCGAAAGGGTAATCATACAGTACTGAATTCAAGCCCTACATTGCCGCTGTGCTCATCATTTTGCCTTCAAATGATGTTGCTCCTAACCCTGAACCAAAAGATCCATGCAGCATCTGTCAACTCTGCAAAATACGGCCAGAAGGCGAACGATTGTGAGCCATGAACTGCAATGCATGGTTTCATAGCACGCTGGTTGACCACCCGTCATACTATTGGCTAGGCTGCTGCTGCGAATTGCTCTATGTTGATTCATAATTTCAGGAGGGGAGGGGGAGGCTCTAGCATAAATTTGTCGGACATTCACGGGTCTCTCAGCTCCGTGACCTCTTAACCGATTTTGAGAACACTATGAACAACCACTAGTCGCTAGACCCTCTAACTCAATCAGCGTAGGGAAGTTTACTTTGGTGCAAACCACCAAAGTTAGGACGCAGTTAGCACCCACGATTGAACGTAAAGACCAAACTTGTAAACCATGAAGCTTTAGAGCTTGGAGCACGTCGATCCAGATGTTGTAGTTGGCACTGGGTCCTGGCCGGATGGGAAAATCGCATCAGGTGAAATATTTTTTATCACGCCTCAATCTATTCAGAAGGGATAGGCACAAAGATACTTATGGAGGCGTATTCATTGCCATGAAAAATACCTACATCGCATCGGGAGAGCAACAACTTATATGGATCTCTATCTATTGCAAAAAACTGTCCATGTATATTGGGATCTCCCTCATCTCATTCATCTTCTCGTATTGGATCAACTAAATTCGACCCAGAACAAAATATGTCTGCCTTTACTTGACTCCTGGGAGATGTTAACCTTCAAACTGGGAAATAACACTTTTTGTTTGGGGTGGAAGATATCCACCATGCAGTAAACCCCCCATAGATATGTAGAGGACCCCAATCTCACTCGAATTGTAAGGAGAAGAATAACATTCTTGATCTGTGTCTCGTTAGCCATCTACCAATCAAGTTATTACTGGGATCAGTGATCATGATGCTGTCGTTCTAACAGCGAACATTTCCACTAAAGCATTCCTGCACCGGAGAAATATTATTCTGTATAAGGAGGCGAAGTTTTGCACAGTCGATCAATTTAATTTCAATATATTCAACAACAAACATACAGATGAATATGTGAGCTCTGTCGACATGATCAGCTATGACGGGAGTTTAGAGAGATTCTCAAATCAGCAATCGACACATCCTCTCTAAGATGAACTCTGTATTATAGATCTATTCAGCCATGTGTCACCAGGTCAGTCATTCACACTATATATATGAAGATACAGAGACCGCGCCAACTACGACCTCGAACCCTTCCCCTGACATGGGCAAATTTATTGCCCGAAGTTGGAAACTTAGGCATCGAAGAAAACCTCCTAAAATGAATACTTCTTCACAAACAGAAAGCGGAGAATTATACTAGAGGGAGTTTCATCATCGTAGTCCCTGGTCACCTCCGGAGTCCCCCAAATGAACCGCATGGGGGTCGAAATAAGCAATGATTTCAGTTGGTCCAAGCACATTAGACTGACAGCCTATGACGCAAACAAAATATTCGGCTTTCAGAGGAGAAATATTCACTCTTGTAGTTTATCAGTCAAGGACTTGGCATATAAGTCATTACTTCGTTCGGAATACCATGCAGCTGTGCATGACCCCTACTATGAGAATGGTGAAATCACTCTCGGGAAAATCCAACGGCGTGCAGCCAGGTTCGTTCTCAACGTCAGTAATTACAGCAACCTTGTAATTATGTAAGATGCTCGGGGTATTCCAGTGGGAGCCACTTGGTATATACGGCGTGCTAGGCTTGAACTTTTAGACATATATGAGGAGTTGCATAACATATAAGATATAAGATATAAGAATCTTTATTGACCATAAAAGGAACTGGAGTTGAAACATACATAAAACAAGTTTACATATAAAGAACGAATGGGGTATAAAACATTTCTAAAGACGATAAAACGGTAAGACAGATGATAATGCTAAAAACCTGTGACCACGCACTGATTGAATACCTATTGGATTAAATTTTCTACAATACTCATCGGCGGGACTAAGCACGGCTCTTGGCGAGAAAGAACGCCTATACCTCTCTGCATGTACGTCACCTGATTCTGAAACTGTATTCCACTCTGTGACTTAGGGGGTGCTCGCACTTTTCTCTGCGTTGTCCAGGCAAGTAACTCCTCTACAGGTTTAAGGTCCTGACACTGGCAAACTCGCCTCGCTTATTATTGGACATGTCAAGATCAACGATGGTCCAATTTGCGGGAACATTGCAATTTCCCCAACTTCGGTGGATGGGAACTAGACCTACTGCTGGTTCCGAAAAACGTGAAAATACCGTGACGAGTTGGAAAGATTTAAACCGAACTTAGTGAATAGGGATTAGTCCATTCGTTCTCCAAAAAGTTGAGGTCGATCTGAAGTCATCTCAGAATTCTGAAGTCAAAATTGAAAAATTCGTTTTTTTTCTCAAAGTTCCTTATCGGGTTCAAAGGAAACTAATATATTCAACTTCGTCAGGTTGATGTCTCCTGCCTAAATGAAACAGTCGGTCTCTATCTAATAATAGCTCCATGGTCTATGATACACATGCACACGTTTGACAGCCCTTACTCATGTCATTATATCCCCGCGACGCGTTAAGGGTCTGGGGATATTATGGGGATATTATTGGGGGTGTAGCCGTCTCCGCCGCCGACGTTTCCGCCGGAAACTTTAGTCGTTAGCGCAATACCTCTCTAACGCTTTGTCTGATTGATTCGAAACTTGACACACATGTAGGCCATGGTAAAATCTCGAATGGGTTCGAAAGCGGGCATGTCTTTTTCGCAGGTTTCATGCGAAATATAAAGTTTGTCCGATTCACACGAAACTCGGTGGGTGTGGACTACAGTTGGTCCTGAAAAACATGGCGAATATTTCGAGGTCATCAGAGGTCAAATTTTCGTAATTTTAACGATTTCTCTAACTTTGTTGGATTTGAACGAAACTTGGTGGATGTGGACTATTGATATCCCTGAAAAACATGGCGGTCATTTCAAGGTCACCAGAGGTCAAATTAGCGTAATTTATGCGATTTTCCCAACTTTGTCCGATTCGGATGAAACTTGGGGGGTGTGGACTATAGTTGGTCTTGAAAAACATGGCGGCCATTCCAAGGTCACTGGAGGTCAAATGTGCGTAATTTATGTGATCCACCTGACTTTGTCAGATTTGAATGAAACTTGGTGAATATAGATTTTAGTTGGTGCTGAACATTATGAGGGCCATTAGAGGTCAACCAGACATGGGTCATGCAAATTTTCTGATCATCGAAGGTCAATATCATAATCAATGCGGGGATATACACGTGGGCAGTCTTCGGCCTGCACATGTCTAGTTTTGAGATGCAATAGGTCAAATGAATTGAATAGTTACCATTTATTCTATATAAATTAATGATTAGCATTAGTGGTGAAAAGCTGGAAGTCTGTTGAAGGTGGATACTTGAAGGACAACAGGGTTCGAAATAATACAGTGGAATATAAAACTTCAGGGAATTTCAAAATGAATGGGGAAATATTCTCAATGTTCAAGTGAGTCTTCATCATAAATGTGAACTGGCTTTCTCTACTTACTCATTGTGCCTCCGGTCAAAACCCATGAGGCTGTCCACTCCTTTGGAAGTCTCTTTGACTTCTAATAGGCCTTTGCTTTGAGCAAAACTAAGGAACTTGCCCAATTTCTTGTGGCTGGATTTCTTGACGTCCAGATTTACATCTGGTGGACTGGAAGGTGGAAAAAGAGATGAGTGCATTGAATTCCATATAAGCAACTGGCTTGAGAAGAAAGAGAGATAAACGCTCCCCACCATTCTATGACATCCCACTTTCAGCTGTCCATATGCACATTGATACTAAATTCCAATTCACCGCAACACACAGGGGCATGTCTTAAAGGGCCAAGAGTCATGTCACAGTCTTCCCTTAAACTGACACAGATGAGAGGAGAACATGCTAAAAACTCACACTATGAACTTTGATATGGTATGTGAGTGACCATTCCCCTTAGCTTGATTCTCTGATTGTAGGCTGAGAAAGTTATTACCATGGTCCCCCAGGGATCTCCCAAACAGTAAATGCCCAGCCACCATTTTGCCAGGCCTACAAGGTCAACACAGTGCCTCTGGAAATAAAGGTCATAAATCATTTGACCACGCATGCACAAATCTATGAGCTGGCTACCTGTGTGTGAGTAGCAGTGCAGGAATGACAGTTTTATGGCTTGTTTACAATCCAGTTTCCATGG
>JAUOBX010634839.1:0-15162 GCA_032360705.1 Eupentacta quinquesemita | reverse complement strand
CCGGTCCAAGGTCACCTAGGGTCAACAGAGTTCAAAGTCTGAAAACCTTGTAGACACGATAACTCCTGAACAAAAAGATACAAAAGGTTCCATGAAATATATTTCAGTTCATTACACAATCTTACAATGTTTTGGTGTCTTATTAGCATGATAACAACTATGTGGACTGATTTACCTAATCCTTCCCCAGGGTTGGGACTTGGGAGACTGCTGACATATCCGCTCCATACAAGTGGAACTCAAAAGAGTGCCCAGTCTGTCAGAGATTACAAGCAACAATGGTGTGAGTCAAACACGATGTACAAGCATCATGCTGCCGTGACCGCAAAATGCAGAGGGGTGACCTACTGTGACATCCTCACACTATTAATGGATGTGCAACATGTCCAGTTAGAGTGAATATTTCTTCAAGCAAGTTTATGGTCGAGTATTGCATTTTTCATTCCTCGCTGCAGCAGAGGAACCCATGTAGTCAGGTTGGCGTGTGTGTGTGTGTATGTCTGTGGCGCTGATTGGGGACATTGTTACTCACAAAATGAAGGTTGGATGGAACCTAAATTTGGTATGCAGATGCATCCTATTGAGAAGGTGTGCCCTATTTTTTTAGGCATCTGTGGGGGTCCTCAAAGGTCAGAGGCTGAAAACCTAAATATTGCAAAGAGCCATAACTCCCATTGGCAAAGTCCTACATGTGTGAGCTTTTGGGACAAGTTGCGAAAGCATTAGGGATTTATTCCAAACATAACGCTCATTCATCCAAGGTCATCAATGCCAGGGATCAAGAACTAGTTTCTTGCCCGTAATATGAGAATGGAATGTTGGCCAAGGTTGGGAGGAGGGCCATTGTAATCCATCCGTTGACCCACATCTTTGTGATGCTAATTTTCTAATATGCGATAGATCTCTGTGAGCTGAACAGACAAAGGTTCGTTCCGATACTTTTTTCACAATTGCATCATCTATATGCATTGAAAAATATTGGGTGGTGCGCCATTGTTATCCATTCGTCGACCATGCATCTCAATTTAACCTTCACCACTTTTTATGCCAAATCATGTATCAATGGCCATTTTCGGATGTCCCGCCTCCCCCGCCTCGATCAAACATCCAGTGCTCCAAGTACAAGGTGCAGGAGGACAAAGATTGATTTTGATATAGAGGGTCTAAGTTTCTGTTTACAAATTTATCACAAGGAATCATAGTGCCTTTGGGCTCTTGTTTAGCATTTCAATTCAGCCTAGTCATCTGTTCCTCTCTGTGTCATCTTATAAATTTATAGTGTACAAAATTGGATTGACCATGTTTTTCTCCTATTTCTCTTCCTTCCATATATATTTTTGTACTATTTTCCCTACTCTTTTGCTGTTGTATATATGTTCCTACTCTCTGTATTGCATCAATTGTTCACACCTGATCGATGTTATTACCTAGAATATAGTCAGCTCATAATCTAACACACCATGAGCAATTTCTTCTCTTGTCTGTCTCCTGAACCTAAGTGGGAAACTTCAGTTTCACACTCGCCTACCAGTGTAATTGAGTAGGCCTAGTTATGGTCTTGAAAAAAGTGGGTGCTCCGAAGGTCGAAATCCTCAAGTTTTGTCAGTTTCCAGCTAAACTTAGTGGATGTGGAGTACGTAATTATGGTCCCAACAAAAGTTTGGGTTATTAGTTAGCACTGCCACTAATTTTTGAAGCTCATCGGCCATCCTTCTATGAACCTTGGTGGATGATGACTTCTTGTAGTAAAATATAATTTTTGGATCAGAACTAAGTTGTGCCTGCTTGATAGCATGTTTTTGAGCACGTTACCTCAGGCACATTTTGATGGAACCTGCCAGGCAGGCTCTCCCGGCTTCTGTGAATTCTTGATGGGAACAACCCTGTAAAATTCTGCCCACCCCTAGTTGAGCAATCTGTGCTTTGGCTCATAGATATCATGGTGCTGAGGACGTAATGAGCGAGTGGCCCAGTCGGCTAATACAGTGTACGTCAAGCTAGTAATCCAGAGATTACGGGTTCGAGTCCGCGTAGCACCCTTGAACAAGGTGCTTCATCCTGATTGTTCACAATGAGTGGAAGGTGGATTGTATGTCACCGCCTGCGTGTAATGACCACCCCATTCGCATTGGTCCATGACCTAGTGAAGGTCGCAGCTGATGAGAGTGCTGTATCCAGGTATGCACCCTTGCTGGCTTGTATGGGATTGGTACCCATCCGGCAAGTGGAACCATGAAAAAAAGCCTGGGCGATCGATGATCAGGGCTGATGTTTTCATATCCCCAGGTATAATATGCCGGTCGAGGTCATACAGCAACACCATTTGGAGGTACCCATACTGTCAGTGTGTAGCCTCATTTGGACCCCTACCAGGTGGGCCATTTGGCAATCCCAACCTACAGTTGGTGGTTGTGCTTTCGAATGTCACCTGCATCAGGTAGCCGGGCGCTCCATGGGAGAATGGAAACTAGCTCTCGTCTCTTCAATGGGTTGCTGGACAACTCGCACCCAAAACGTGACACTCACTCTAGACCTCAAGAAGCAATTTTGCTGGCTCGTGGATATTGTCTATTCACGTGTCAATAATATGGACCAACGGTATTTTCCTCAAGTTGGCCTTCAATTTATTATGTACTGAATATTCACCAGGTATCTAGACTATATTGGTGGAACGAAGTTGAAAGGATTCAGGACATGTAGAAATAGACATGGGTTGACCTCTTGGATGACTCCCAAAGTTTGTAGACCTCAGAATGACCATCGTTCATTTGGGGACAGCCCAGGAGTCGCAGGACTGACAAAAATGAGGGCCCGCGAGACCGACGTATGCTAAACAGCCTACAGGGCAATCCTGTGTTTTAGCGGGTTTTATCATTGCGCAATCAGCAAGTATGGTTGGCAAATTAGTGGAGACACGGAGCAATTATCTGGATTTTTGATGAAATTCTGAAGTTTTTATCTTGTTGTTCAGTTTATTATTCCCCATTAAAGAATGGATCATGCTGGTTTTTATTGTGCAATAATTAAAACCGCTAAAACAGTGTCGCCGCCTACAAATACTTTCGGTCTGGCGGGCCTTCCGACTTACGGGCCTTCCGACTCGCGGGCTGTAACCATTCATTTCATCCATAAAATTATACCTCAAATATCGAACTTGAGAAATCAACATAAATTATGGCAATTGTTTGAGGCTACGCAATCAGGATATGTGCCAGTAATCCAAGTTCATACTATGTGGCATGTGCATTTTGCTCTCTGTTATGCATGGCCACAGCATTAGGTTCTGCACACTAGTATCAAGGTTTCCATTTCAGGCTGGAAGCTGAATCCCCTCGACACAATTTGGCTCCCGCATCCCCATAAGAATTGTCAGCATGGATACATTTTCGATTCACGAAACTGCCCACAGACACATGACAGGGTGGCCCTTCTCTCCTCGAACAACGTTCAGGCAAGACAAACAATCCTGATCACTGATCGGACTTCTCTATTGGATTGAGTTCGATGACAAACCTTGACACAAGAAAGAATACGAATACAATACACATTCAAATTATGATATTTATATTCACTATCCATTCCAGATTTAATCTATCTGGTGTGCTCCACTGCTCCTCCAGATTTTTAATTAAGACAATACAGAGTGGAGTAGGCCTACAGCCTTGTGATAGTGGTTGTCTCAGTTACACCATAAATGTTTTTTAAAACTAAAGCTCAGACACTACCACAAAATATAACTGGAACCAGTATCAATCACATCACTGTTAGATGCATCTACTTCAGTGATGGTGGCAGAATTGTGATTCCTAGCTGGGTATGTACGAGTATTCTTAGATCCCAGGAAGGGGCACTTTCCATGCCTCCTGGATTCATGCAGAGTTCCAAAGGCAGGACCCAGGGGTAATTTGCCTCAAGATAAACTGGTTCTCATGAAACTTACTGGACCAGGCACATTCTGCCTCACAGGATAGCCCTTTTGTTTTCCACTTGATAGCTTTTTGCAGACTTTTTTTTATATTACTCGAGTCCGTACTCGAGTACATTTCCTTGTACTCGTACTTAGGTGTGTACTCGTACTCATGAGTTGTGTACTCCTACTCCGATATGCCGTACTCGTACTCAGTGAGTCTGGTCGATGTACTCGCACTACAAGTTTTAGTAATCATACTTTATGGTTTGCTAGTCTCATACTCACAATTCAGAACACGTCACTGACATGTTAACTGATCAATGTCCGAGTTCAGACGTCTCATTCATATTATCCCTCGTATGGAGCCCGTTCGTGAATGAACATACATCAGGTGGGCCAATATGCTATATACGTGCTAGCGAGCTGACTCTCATACCACAAAACACTGGTTGAGCACTACGGCTATCATGAACTACCATCGGAGTGATTTGAATTCCGAATAAAGCCTCACTCGTGGACAGAATCTGTGACCAATGAAATTATGAGGGCTGCACCGGGACCAAATTTTTGGTTCTGGCCGGAACTAACAGGCCGGAACTGGTATAGGACTTTGTTTTTCCCGCGATATTCAACAATACAGATACTACCTTACATACCAATAATTCCTCTCCTCTCCCATGATCATTCCTATCTCTGCACCCATCACTCGTTTCTTAGCCTCTATAAACATAGCCTAGTTGTCTTGGCATCCGACTGTTTGAGCCTATTTATTCGGATCAAGACAGGTTGCCTTGAAAAATGCTTCACCTGTTCACACATGGAACACACTCTGGAACATTGGTCATTCAATTTCCACCTATGTCTGTATAATTCTTCATTCGAAGGAGTGATGTACAGTAGTTTGTTCTCACTCTGTTCGGGGGTTACTCAATGCATCAAGCACCTGTGACATTTGTATTCATCACCTCCCCCTTTCGTTTTGTTAGGCACTTCATTATGCCAGAGAATGTTGTTTCTGTAGTCCAACATTAAACCTTGTCCAATTGTCATTATTCTATTTCTAACCTAACTAATACCTCACAGGTACTATATATGGAACATTATAACACGAATGTAATGAACATTCAGTGCTGAAAGTCATAAGAAAAGATAAGATGAACTTCATGATTAAACCCTCCTGGGGTAATTAAATGCTCGCAAATACATACACCAGTGAAGATAAACGAATCACATGAAACAAGACATGTAAACGATAAATGGCAAGCACATGGAAAAACACGACAAGGTCCTACGGGAAGGCAAGAATCATTAGGGCATTTGTGACACAAACTGGATTGGGATCCATTACCGAGCGGCGAGTCAAATCCAAGACAGGGCTTGTGTCTGGTTTGATTTGAATCAACTTCATTTCAACCTTTCGTCATGTGAACAAATCCAGAAGGTCAGATGGGGACATGACATACATCACAGTCCCGGCGGCGAACATAGATGCTTACAACCTCGACTCAGCACCAGGCACTAGTTCGAGATGGGAAGCAAGTTATTGCTAGAGCTCATCCACAATCAGCAATGGTGCATGGTTTCTTTAAAGCATTGAGCCAAGGGTGGCTTCCTCAACCCACATTCTCAGATTAGTAGTATTATCATACTGACGGGCTCGATGGCGGAAGAACTGGTACTCAGTAGTGTTGTGTACTCGTACCCATGAGCACTGTACTCAAACTCATAGGTTTTGTACTCATTCTCACAGTGATGTACCTTTGGGTTCACTCAAAATAACAGTTGCTACTGTAATACTGTATAAGTGTATATATGCCACAATAAAACCTGTCTCCTATTGTAAGGAATCTACCAACTGAGTGAATTTGTTGGATGAACTATATATTAACTAATATATAACGCCTCTTCACCAGAGTGCTCAAGACACAATACAAATGATATCCTCGTCACTGGACCCCAGCAATCCTGGACGAACAAAACTGCAGCCGATTTGGAGCATGCTCGTACTCAGCTCCCTGACTAGCACCTGGGTGAAGGGAAGAGCCCGAGGGGACCCAATAGCCTCTGTATTATGAGCTAATTAATGCCTCACCCACTAGGCTACCATGCTCCTTCATCCCTGATCTCTATCATTCTCCAGTACAGGACAATAAGCCTGTACACAGTTATCCAATGCGCATGCTCACATCAGCTGGAACTGATCAGACGTTCGGGCCTTGGGATAAGATGAGATTTCACACATTGACTCGTTGAAAACCAACCAACAAACAGAGATATCATACTGTTGAAATGGTGTACATCATCAAATAGTGCAAAAGTAATACTGATATTACTCGATATAGATAACACTCACTGCAACACAATGTAAGTAACTAAGGGACAGTCTTCAATCTCTCACTTTTCTGTTGCATCTGATGACCCACAATAAATTATGCCCAATATCAGTAATTGTTCAAATTGTGTCACATCAGAGATAATCAGAGAGTTCCAAAAGAACTAACATGCCTAATTGGCATGTACATTGTACAGTACTGTCATGACAATGTCCCCAGTTGAATCCAATTCTGGAAGAAATTATTCTGAGTACCGGTAGCATCAGTTAGTAACTGATTGTGAGAGCCTGACTGCCTGAGAATTTAGTTCATACCAATCTGGTCATGAATTATACTGACTTGATAATCTGTTCTCGAGAATGCCTGGGATATGTGCCAAAACTGATGGAAGCTGGTGGGAACACCCAATCGAGGCTCGAGCACTCCAATGATTTTTCATGAATGAGTTCTATGCCGCACCGATATGCACTTGAGGGATTCTGTGTCATTTTATGACAGTTCAGTAGGTACCAGTAGTCGTAACCACTGGCATGTATTCATGCATAGGCACAAACAGATGAGGGATATGCAGGCCCCCAATGTGGGTTTCGTCAAGAGGGCATTGTTGCATGGAGGAGTGAGGATCATGACCAACTAAAAAAAACTAAGATTGGTGGAATGTTGTAATGTTCAGAATCCTTGATTATTGTTGCACCAATATATTGCGCAAAGCATCTATAAGAAAAGCCATCGCTTAATAGAGTTGACTATGTTGCCCACATGTATTCAAGTGTGTTAGTCTTGTCAGAAATAACAGGGACAAGTTTGAAATACAGGTAAGGGCAGTTCAGTCCCGAGTCCTCATCAGGTAATATAACGTTGAAAGCTGCTTTCCAATATATCAGAACCAGTTTTCTTTTGGGATGTTGTATGCAAATGTCGTGGTCCTGGTCGAGTTAGGTTAGTCCATTGTCTAGAGCTTCAATGAATAGATCCAGCTCCTGGCATGGGAAGAGAAGAAGTCACACGATAACACTGAGAAAACAAAAGTGCTGATTAGTGATAGCAAAGTTGAAAGTTTAGCAGAGGTTGATAGGTTTCCTCGCTTGATTCACACAAAGGAAGTTGGAATTTGTGCTATGTACTGAACAGTAGCTACTGTAAGCACTGGGTCCATCAGAAGTGAGTAGTGGAATCAATAGTAACTTGATTTGGACTGAAGGAAAACGCTCAATGTTAGAAGTGCACCAGCTCCGCAGTTGATAAGGAGAATATTCCAGAGACAGTGGTATATGTAGAAAATGAGAGATCCTAACTGTTGGGTAGAATGCTCCACTTGTCCAAACAAGGTAGATAACTGTTCGATTATTGTGTCAGGAGTGTGCTATTATATATATTATATGGCAATGTGACCTGTACTATTAAGGAAGACATCTGATAATATTCAAATATTATTGTAGCAGCCCATGAAAACAATTTCCAGTGCCACAACAATGGATTATTGCTATCGATATACATTCATGCTACTGAAAGATCATTCACCCTGAGCTAGGTTTCTGACACCAAGTGTTCCTGTTACAGTATAAGTACAGGTTGTTTAGGAATACATGTAGCATTGCAATTCAAGCTGTGCACAGATGTCCCTGTTAAATGAGTTTGAGGACAGGCTTCTAGGTCTCTCATTTGCTTGAGAGGCGTGTACTGAATCATCCAAATCGAATGGAATGTCGTGGGTCACATACTGGGCCAGAAATTTGTTAACCCCCCCCCCCTCCCAATTACCCTAGGAGAAAAGAAAATCAGTTGAAGCCTGAAAGAGGAGATGCTTCTCAAGCACCATTGTGTGTACAGTAGTTCCATAAGATGAACCATGAGGCTCAAGTGGAACCTTGGACTAATAATTATTGAATGCCCCGAAGGCACGGCTATGCATCACTATTATGAACAAACATCAGCAATGGGCGATGCACCATCATTTTTTAGCGAAGCGTTTCGCTGAACTTCACACTATGGTCTCCACGGCCCACACTGGGCATCAGGTTTTGAATCCATGGGGACTGCCATTAGAAGTTACAGCTGGAGGTCCAGAGGCTGGGCACAGTTTAGATCAGTTGATGAGGGATAGGCTAGAAGTTTAAAAGAATCAGTGTTTGTGTACAGAGGAGAATGATGTAGTGGCCTGTTTAGAAACCAAGGCAGGATGGAAGAAGATAACTTACTGAGAAGGTGCAGACAATTGCATTTATCAAATGAGAAAGAGTGTAGACTTTCAATACTGACTTTCAATGCATGGCAACATAGAGTCATGATGTAACATATATGTTCTGTGATCTTCTGGTTCTCGGATTGTTTACGCACAGTGGACGTGGACCTGTCAGAATGATATGCACTCAGGTATCTTGTCAAATGTAGCAGTCACTGCAGTGAACAGGAGTTAATGTGTGTTCGGAGGAGTTTTTTCCTTCTCATTTTTTGCCTGGTACATTTCAAATACTATTTTAGCACGGTTGTTGAATTCTTGTCTCTTTCCCTCATCTAAATTCCTCCATCTTCCAGCAATTTCCCTGTTGATATCTCCCCAACTCATCCCTGGATTTAGTTGCTGAACTTGTTTAATTTCCTCTTCGACAAACCTTGCATACCCGGACCCAGCACGTTTCATACTTTTTGGGGGAATTCTAGGTTTGTTTGGGGTCTTGCTCCGCTTTTTGTTTAGGGTCTTGCTCCGCTTTTTATGTAGAGTTACTGGATGAATTGGTCCTCTCTCCTTGAAGAAATAATCCTTCCCTTCTTTAGTATCATCCTGACCTTTGGCCCACCGATGTCCACTTAGCAATTCCATATCGACCAGAAACCCATCAATCGATGTGTAGGGGTCTGAGACATACCCCAGGCAGAATGAATAACTCACAATTGGCCACTTACGCTTACAAGCTATGAGGAGTGTTACTGGTGGTTTGCTGCTGTCACAGAGTGTTTGTTGAGCTAGTAGGACAAACCGAATTTTTTCATGATCTTTCGGCAGTTGGGCAGGAGGAACATCCACAACTCGTGAATGGTTCTGTTGTAATACTTCCAAAAACTGATCTTTTGTTTTACATTTCAATGCTTGCATCACAGGAGCTGGTACTCTCCCAACGAGAATGAAGTTATACACTGGGGGTTTAGTTGGAATTTGACTGATGGGTGGAACATCTGGAGTTGGGTTAGCAGGAGTTGAAACTATCTCCTGGTTAACCCACTCCAGGAATGCTCTTCCAGCCTCTGCCTTCTCTTCGCACTCATCTCTGGAGTATTCCATGAGACGGTTTTGCAAAACCCTATATCTATGCAGGAGAATGGAGTAGATTGGATCCCGGGTACGGTAGCTGCCACCTCTTTGTGTATGCTGAAAATAATAACAGTTATCAACATTATGCAAATGCTCTCCCCCTTCGGTAGCAAATCTCATTAAAGATTTTACAGGTAGGATGCGGAGGAAAACTGGAGTGAAATCTGTTAATTTCATCATATAAGGTGTGAGACTCTTACCACCATGCCTGGTGACGAACAACTTGTGGAATATATCCAGGTGTTTCACTAATGCCAGAACTTCCTCATCTTGCAGCCCCCACAAATAATCATCAGCAGAGAATGAAGAAAACTGGCATCCAGGTTTAACAACTGGGTCTGGATCTGACTTCCTCAACAGGAAAATAGCCCTTGAAAGATTTGTCCACATCTCAGTTTCCAAAACATATTCAGACACACTTGGAGGCCATCCAAGTGCTTTCTGGGTAGGCTCGTCGATATCCAGCATGTATGAAGTTAATGCTACACCCTCCAAGAGAGGCGTGGACACACCATGGTCCGGATTGGGTTCAAGGAGAAGGGCATGAGCGTCACGTTTGTTTAAAGTAAGTGGTTCTGATAGTGATCCATCAGGATTTATGCTTAATCTGTTAACTTTGGATAATGGTATCATTCGCTCCTTCATGTTATTCTTGAACTTAATAATGCGATTATCGATGTCTTGCTTACAGGTACTTGCATTAGAGGTTTTCAAACCAGCGCCCTTAGTAGCAATGCACTTTAGTCTGAGTTGCACGAGTTTTTCAACTATCCGTGTGGAGGCATGGTCCAAACAAAATACTGTTCTGGTTAGGGGAATTGATGGTAAGAGGGAATTTGTGATGGTTCTATTGATATCTTTGCCCAATTCAGATCGGAAACCACTTTCTGTACCAACCAGGTGCTTATCACTAATACTATCGGTGGAATACAAGTTGAAACCGGTTTTGGAGTTGGGTGCAAATTCACCAAGTTTCCCATGAACTGCATCTAAGAACATGGAATCGCCAGTCAAGAAATACTGGCTAGATTGGGACTGTTGCTCAGATTGTATCCAATGATCCAACCACCCAGGTTGGCCAGCCTCTCCTCCATTGTTCGCTTCCAAGCTCCATCTACCATCTCCTCCATAAAATAGAGAAATTGGCCAAATATCTTTTGGGCTATGAAACTTGATGTTGTGTAGCCTCATTTCATTGTTCAATGGGGACAAAGTAATATTACAACATTTTTCCCCCCCTGTCTCCCGTGCATCGCCCCAAATTTTCCATAGCTGATTGTCCTTCGGAATGAAGTAATAGAGATATTGCAAACATTGCAACAGTCTCCCAGGGTCTATACGATAACCTGTTTCAGTTTTAGTTGGTTTCATTATTATGTTGAATTCATCCTCCAGACGTGAAAGTTCTGTCCTCAACTGATTCCGGGACGACAAAAACCCAGGGAGAGTCCTGCCCAGCTCGGCTATGATATTAAGTGAATTACGAGTATCAACCATGTTAATAATTGTACGGGTATCAATATGATATAATTCCTTGGCACGCTTCTGCACGTAGTGCTCTAAAAAAGAAGTTCCAGATTTTGTATGTACTCCATCCAATACATCAAGTAAGTCCTCGCATGTCAAGACACCAGACCACTCCACATCATCCGAGTCAATGTTATTGTTGGAGGAACGTTGAATGCTGTACAATAGTACACCCTTGAAGTCCTCTTTACCACCTTTATGGATTTGACGAGCTATCTCAGAAAAGGTTTCTTTTTGTGCTGCAGCCCTGCGGGACATGGTTTTGTTGTAAGTTGTGGAACATTTGCTAGCTTCTGTTGTATCAATATATTTGGTTTTCCCCTGACATGTTGTACCAGTGTTGGGGGGGCATACTTTTGGATCCTGTGGGGAGGAATTATTGGGAAAAACTTCTCCCAAAACAGGTGACTGTGACGTTCGGTGATCAGAATAGATATTAGGAAGATAGGTCACCAGTGTAAGAAGCACACGAATGACTGATGTAGTTGCATCTGTCATATAATCTGTGACTACCCGATACCGGTTGCTGCCAATACCACTGAATAAGTAGGCAATAACAGTTCTCAGATTGATGTGGGAATATTGTTTATTTGATGCCTGACTAAAATATTGTGTGTTTGCATCCAATCCAAATGATTTTGCGGCTGCAAGGAACTCACGACGACGCTGCGCCTTCTTGGAAAGTCCAAATAATGTGTATGTATCTTCAATCTTGAGAAAAATACCACCGTTTTCATCTAAATTGGGCACAAGTTGGAAACCAGCTAAATTATCGGAGCCTATCTGGAATTTGTTTTCTAGTAGAAAGAAGAGGTGAGCCTGTATTTTCCTTGCTGAATATGTACTTCCTGACTTGAGTATGACATAGAGAAATGCTTCCATTGATATATATTTTGGTACATCGGGCTCCGGTTGAAATTCAGTGTTCGCAAGACCAAGTTGCGCAGTTCTTAATTTTAGTCTGGCCAGATTCATTCTACGTTTTTCAGTTGACAGTGCCGAGAGCAAATATTCTAAGTCAACAAATGGTCTACCCATTAAATAGGTGATTGACGGATTCAAGGCTGACCACACCTTTCCATTGAGAGGGAAAGAAGAGTCAATCGTGTCATTTGACGTACTTGGGGTTGCTGGTAGAGATGTATCACATGGGGCTGGAACTTCTTGGGTTGAATCTGTATCATAACTCATGGAGAATTCTGCTTCGGACACTGTGGCTTCTTCTCCTACATGTACCTGTTCATTCAAGTTTTGTGTGCTCGAAGATTTTGATGATATTTTGTCAGGAGGGGAGCTCTGTGATTCACTGGGGAGGTCATCAGTGAGTGGAGCAAGTGATGGAGTGGCTGATTCCTCCTCTAACTCTACAGGAGTATGTGTCGTGGGCACTTGTTCAACATAATGGTACTTAGGCAAGGGAGGTTTTGTATGGGATATGGGCGTGTCCTTTGTGTCCATGGGGAAATCTCTCATTCTGTGTTTCTTCATTTGCTTCCGTGGAGTGGATGGTTTTGATGGCGAGTTAGGTGAACTGGTTGCTTTCCGTTTCGGACTCTTCTTAGGAGTATGGGATTCACAATTATTGGGTTGAAATGATGAGCTTCCTGATTCCTTCCATTCTACATGAGAATATGTTGCATTCATCCCATCATGTAGCGGATCAAAAGAATTGTGTACACCACAACTGTATGTGGGCTTCAGGACAGCATCCAATGGTGGTTTTGTTGGGGAGACAGGGATGCCAAATTGCTTCGATTGGGCTGATGGCCTGGATGGTGAGGTGGGTGAACTAGTGGCAAATGTTGAGAACTGTTTTCGACCTCTCCGGGGAGTATAGAACCCATCAACGTCTGGCTGGAGTGATGGAGTTAGTGCTTCTCCAGGAGAATGTGTAAAGCAGTTAACTCCATCATCCAGCACATTCAAAGTGGGGGGCGAGAAAACTGGTGTGACCATTGCCCCAAGATCTCTCTTCGCACTGGGAAGATGGGGAAGAGGCTTCACAGGTGACAATGGAGGAGATTGAATAATGACTTCTTGAGACTCTAAACTACCTGATGACTCGTAAACAAATAAAAAGTAGCCATCATCCTCACTCGTAGTATAGATATTTCCCCGTTGCCCGGTGAGCATTGCTAATGATTGTGCACTTCTAACATTGAGGGAAACATCATCTATCTGGCAAAACTCCCCATCATGGGCAACTGCTACAGCAAAGTGTTGACCCAAAGCTTGGATTGCTCCACATAGACTATACCTATGTTCATTATTGAGTAACAATTCTTCCTTCACCTTGACACCATTCAGGACCTTGGGTTCCAGTAGATTGTGTGACATGGTGGGGATACGGACAAAGAGGTATTTGGAAAGGTCAACATGCACAGAGTCCAAACGTCTAGTTCGCTGGTCACATTCAAAGCAAGTTTTTGTACGTCCGTCGGGGTAGTAAAGGACCCTATTTATGGCTTGCTCCAGATCATATTCCGAATTTCGTATGATGTCATCATTGGAGATATAGAGAGGCAAGTTCTGTTTGCGCTCAGTCTTCTCAGCATTGCATGTTGTACATACATAGCGCCAGCGCCAGCAGAAGTTGCAAACAACATTTCTTCCTCCTTATTCGTAGTTAAATAATCAAGAATCTGCTCGAATGATGCACCATTTGTGCGGCCAGCGAATGTACTCGCATTGGACTGAAGCCATTGCCATGGTGGTTCGCGCACATCCCTCAAAGGAATATTCACATCCAAGTCTCTGGTGTGGCAAGCATTATAAATGTGAGTTAGGAACTCACCTTTCTGCAAAGTGGGTAAATCCTGATAAAAAATGAACTGTGCCAGCTCTAGGAAAGAGTCAACAGCACAGGAATTGTTAAGGTTTTCAAAATGCCGTAGTGGGGTAGCCATGTTCAGTGAGGCACAGAACAAGGGAGTTGGATGCTACAATTTTCCAGTAACAAGAGCTGCCTAAACAGAATGCACAATGTCGAGGCTCAAAAAATTGGCACTAGTGTGAAAGCAGACCTCAGATCAGTTGGTGATTGGCAAGCTATGTGTACCTGGTGTGTCTATCCAGCTACAGAATGATCTAACAAATGTGAGAGACTGTTGCTGTGTCTTAGTTAACAAACAATGAGTAACAAATAATAACTGGTATCACCGAGGCCTTCCACCAAGATCGGATGAGCAACTCCAAGTATTCCGAAGTGTGGCAGTCAATCTAGTGAGTTGGTTGGCTCAGATCTGGTCAGGATATCCTGGGCCCATCAGCTCAATGTCCTTTGTAACAGCACAATCTGAAACAACAAAAAAGTGTAAGATTCCACATTTGGTATGTACATGTACCGTATACATGAGCGATCTAGTGGTTCAGGCCTGCTAACACTAGGATATGATACCTAATAATGTGTATTCATGCATAGCTATCAGTCAAAATAAACTATGCAAACATATCTCAAATGAGCAATTGAGATATCACTCGTTTGGAGTTAGGGCAATCTTCCAAAACTCCCCTGGAGTTGGATTCTTTCACCGGAAAAATTCAATGGCATTTTCGCACACTTGATGACAATAACATAGTCCAAGATTGGATGGAATTACATAATTTACATTGAGTTATGGCATTTTGAAAATACCCTGTAACGTTAGGTCAAGGTGTTGTCTTATCCCGAACGTCCAATTAATTCCAGCTGATGTGTGCATGCACATCGATAACCGTGAACTGGCTTGTTCAATCAATCGAAGCTTGTCAAAGGAGATGCATTTTAAGTACAGTATTTGATAATAATGTGAAATTTATCAAAATGGGCCCTTGGGCCCAAATTCATAATCGAAAAAAAGGGCCGTTATTCATAATGGAGAAAAAGGACCGTTATTCATAATGGGAAAAGAGGCTCGATATTCATAATAGAAAAAAGGGACCGTTATTCATAATAGCCAAAAAAGACCATTATTATACCCCCGCGACGCGTGGAGCGTGCGTGAATAAATTATGGTTCGGAGTGAAACAGCCACCGCCTCTTCCGCTGCCGCCGGGAACGTTAGGTGTTAGCTCTTATTGTTTTAATTCTATTATGAATAACG
>JAUOBX010634728.1:0-15168 GCA_032360705.1 Eupentacta quinquesemita | reverse complement strand
CATTGCTGAAAAGTCAAGCAGCTTCGCGTTGAATCATCTCTAGCTTTTAGTGTTACACATCTTGTAGGGATCCCAAACCGAGGATCTATGTTTCAAACAGGGACGAGCCAGAGACGTATTTCGGTGTGCCACCACATTCATACAGAATCTGATATGAAATATCGTGTATATGGTTACACTATGAAAGCTTTGGTGGGATACTTACTACGGGGTATGAATGCCTTCTTACCAGTACGAAGTACCGGGAAGTATCTTCGATAACATATCGGAATGGATGACTCCCCTCTTATTGGTGAAATAATTAGTTCACAATGAGAAGTTATTCAGGTCCAGGGGGCTACTGTAGCTGTAACTGATGCCACTGGTGGGCGGTAAAGTTACGCGCCTGGACAATGATCAATAACAACGGATAGTGGTATTATATTTGACATGGTTCTCACCGACCTGTTCCGTACATTCGTGGCAACAAACTGTATCGATACATAATGCACAGCAACGCAAAGTGAAATATTCCAATATGAGTGTATAAAACAGAAAAATCATTGTCATTTGGTGCAATTGTTCAAAATATTTAATTTCGTTCAATAATTGAACTGAAAATGCGAAACATGTCCTACAATATTCAAATCAAAATACTCGAAAATATGCAACAGCTGTAGAATATACACACGCTCGGTGCGCAACAAAAAAATAACGGCAAAAAGGTGACATCATTTTGCTAGAAATACGATATTATTGGATGAGTCCCGGGAGAAATGTTAGGCTACTGCGCAAAACCCTGGGCCTCAGTAATAAGCTATAGCCACTCGTCATATCCAGTCGTATCTATGTGAATACAACCTTCCGTCGCCTCTCGTTCCATCTCGATGAACACCATTGGCAGGGCCAAAGAGAGGTGAATACGACGGGATCGGAAATAACAGTCTGTCTAGCGATGATATGAAGATACCGAAACGCCCTTAGGATTGTGTCATCGATCGCGTGATGATATGAGTAATACTTGAGGGTTAACGAAACGGTCTTCACTAATCGAAAGGTAATCGGAGCCAAAGGTTGGCTGGGTGGGAGTTGAACAGCGTGGTAAACATATCTTATTTCAACTGGATAACTTTAGTTTAGGGAACCGATTTTACATCGTTTAAGAGTCAATACGAGGCAGATATTCCAGCATTAATTTGTAATAATGCTTTGCAAAGTTTACTTGTCTTCGCTAAACAGTAGGTTAACAACCCTGGCGATGTCTGGGGTGTACTAAATTCACCCTCACTGCATTCACCCTCACTGCCTGCAGGACTTCGTAGGGATACTCGTAGACCCTACGTGTCGACCCAACAAGATAGTATAATCCCCTGGGGAGGGGGAACGACCTCTGCGACCAGGGGACAATTCCCCGCGACGAAACTGAAACATGTCCCCATGTTGGATACAATACGAAAATAAAGAGAAAAAAAACTTCCGAACACCGGCAAAACATCAACTTGCGCCCACTTAACTTTATAACCTAAGTTAAGCCACACGACAGTATTATATACCGATCCCCCAAAATAGAGACGATGAAATACTGCCGAAGACCCCGACGAGGGCTACTTTTCCACATATCCTGGTGGCACCGGTCCACGGTCACTACGTTCTCCAGCGATGACTGGGGGGGTGGTGTAGTAGAGTGATTTACCCACACTGTCTCCAGGACCTCGTAGGGATACTCGTAGACATGTGAAACCCGTAAGCGCCGTAGAGTCGTCCTGTTCGCAGTGACCCCCACGATTCTATGGTCCGAAGACCAGGAGCTCCAGAATCGCCCAGCTTCTGTTGCTGTCGTTTGTGTGCCGACCTTAGTGGCTGCACACTGCATTATGCTGTGCTGGCCCGTAAAGGCGCCAACTATGTACACTATACGACGGGGTGTTGTATTTGAACCGGCATCCCGACGGCGTGATGGGCTCGGCCATCGGGACGTCGGCTGTATTCTTAACCGAACCCTGCCTCCGCACTGCAAATCCCTGAAGGAATGCAGGGCTCCGCACTGGGGGCATGCTCCTCCCCTTTCTCGTTTCGGCGGCGAAGAGAGTCACACTTTGCTCAGCACCGAGTCCCTCATGTCCTCCAATCCACCGCTGTTCTGGACCAACTGCCTCATCCAGCACCATGATCTCGGAAGAGGCACTGCCTTCGGCTCCGGTGTCGGACGGGACTGTCCCCCGGGGCACTAAAGCACGTACGTCCACCACTCGTCTTTCCTCATGAGGTGGAACCGGCAGGCCCCACACTCCCGGTCGTAAGGTATGATGCCACTGTGAACGTCGGCGCCAGTCACCCAACAGGCAACCCGCCTCATGTCTTCGCAGGCGGGATCCTGTGGGAAATTGGCTTAGCCACAGGGGGGAGCCAACGGACCTGTTCATTGGAACGTTACCTACATTAGTTATTTAGTCTCCTATAATACGTACGGGAAGGGCGATGGAGTGGCCGATATATACATGTTTTTTTCTCATTATTAAATTGCGTCTTTAGGTGTAGTGTCGGTACCTAATCGATCGCCTTGACTTCTACAGCGCACGCATGGGCGGGACTTCTTCCGGATGAATGAAGACGGGTTATGGTTATATGTCACTGGCTATATCGTAAGCCAATGACCAATTACCAAAAACTACACAATTACTCAACCTAAGCCATATATCGCCTTCCACTACAAAATACAAGTGAATATAGTCCATCTCCGTGCGTGGGAAGGAGACTCAAATGATGGGGGCTTGTTCAAGATCGTGGGAAAATAATATACTCTGCTTCCGGAGTTATAATCAGTATTCATCGATCAAATAATCGCATCAAGAGTGTTTTATTCAATGATTAATAATAAACAACTGCACGTAATGAAGCGGCTAACTGTATATGTCTCTGTCATCATGCATAATCTGTTTACTTGTTCAATCGACATTTGATGTTCATGGTTTTAGACACATTAGAGGCCCCAAAGGTTCACCCGATTTTTTACGGGAAAGGTACCGATGAGTAGCTGATAAATTACTCTATAACATATCAAAAACAGAAAATCTCCATTTCATGAGGCCTGCATGAGTCGTGTTCTTCGCGTCCATGTCAGACCTCAGAAATATATGGAACCGGATTGTCAGACTAGCGTTAAATTACAACCCAACAGCAGCTGGAGCGAATACTGATCATGTGAAACCCATGCTGCATAACATTATCATTGATTATTTCGTGGATATTTCCGTAATCTAGGTCAATACTCCCCATGTGGCATTGAGACATGCAGGAGAAGATCAGTCATTTCCGTCGCAGAGGTCGATACATAACCGGTTTTTGAAGAAAAAAACCGGCAATTCTGAACAATTAAGCCCATAAGGCATCTTACGAAAATCGCATGTCTCTTCACTAGGTATAGCCTGAGTAGATCTTGAGAATGATTATATGCGAGCTGTAATCTCATTGCCACATTCATTCTGCCGTTGTTCGTTGGTTTCCGGTTCCAAGAACATTATTATGCATTGCGTCGTGTCAGTCTCCGAATCAGCGCCCAGGGCAAACTATGCAAACATATGTAACCTGACTGTCAGGCTAGCGTCAAATTACAGTCTAACAGCAGCTGAGGGCGAAAACTGATCCTGGGAAAGTTGGTGCGAAGTGCTGAAGGTTTGATGTTATATACTCAGAGCATATTGCAAACTAGGGGATGGTATAATTCTAGTTCTCGTAATTTAGGCCAATATTGCTCGAGTGGCTTATGAGGTTTCTGTACACATATGATCTTGTGATGAATTGCAGAACGGGCACCGACTGTCATTGAATGGGATAAATGTGTTGTTAAATACAAATTGCAAAGGTAACCAGCCATCTCGTAGCACACGATACTGAACCACCAAGTTACTCAGAGACGTGTTACTCGTTAGCCCGTTAGCGCCGCAACTCGTTTGATCAGTTGATAATCCCTTATTTTTTGCAACTCTGCGTGACGTCAGTGAACATATATTATTTTCGATTTTCCGTTAAAAATTAAATTATGTTTGTCCGTGATCGCGTGAAATCAGTGGCCCTACAGTGACGTGTGTAGTGACGTAGTATAGCATTCCTGCATTTGCACACATTATGGAGCAGACTGTACGTAACTCGTATGAACATCCCACAACCCTTAGGATACCAGGTACTCCTGCTCGCCGCTCTCCCAGCTTGATAACGCTTGCGTGATCCATGACCGCAAAAGAGTTGATGACGGGATAATGACTGGTGCGTAATCATCATGTGAACACAGTCTTAGTTTCAAAGTTATCGAAACTTGCATGGGTTAGGTTGATGGCCCATTAATGCATTATTGTGGTATTCGACAGGAACTTCCGACTGAGCTGGCAGATGCAGGTAATTCTACGCAAAAAAATTGGTACTAGTCTAGTCGTATGGATGAAAGTCATCATAGCCTATTCACTAATCACTCCACCCAAGCAGTAGCGACACGACCGGACAAAAAGTGAGCGTGCTGTTGACCACTCAACTACTGACCTGTTTATAGCTTTGTGTGGTCACATTGATGGCCTTGTCTTCAGCAGAGCAACTTCGTAATGATGAGGGGAAGTACATTTCTCAGCAATATGAGCTGCCATGTAGAGTGATTGCTCTTTCAAACGAATGTAACAAATTATATCAGTTATCATAGGAAGTGGGTCACTAGAACAGTGGTTCAATTCACCGGTTCGCTGTGGCTTGTATGAGCTGGGTAAAGCTATGTCAACGGCTATACAAAATGAGATATTATTGATATGCCATCTGGGAACTATTGTTCATTTATGATGAGTAATAATCGGGATTAGATAGTCTGTGCATTGTGCATTTCGTGTCAAAGCATAATGAAAGTGGTGTCAACACCTCATCGAATATGGACAGTATTATAAAATGCCCAACTGCGAGAAACATAATCTGATAATTCATTCGTGGATATACAATCTTTGGATGAAGTTGACATTGCAGGTGAAAACATAATGTAATAATAACCCTTGTACTGAAACCACTAATATACCGCATATCTCTACGAACATATTTGTATGGGCTTTACAAAAAGAAAAGGATAACACAATACAATCCCACCCCTTCTCAGCTAACCAATTACAAAGACGCTAATGTGAAATAGTGAACTGCTCCAGTACATTCGTAATTCCTAAGAATTGCATGTACATAGCACATGTATTTTACACCCATACACATGAAGTAGACAGGTAACCGTAATAGAAGGACATTAATAATTTATATTTATATTTGCCTAGTATCTACCTTCGGTCTCTGCTTTGTTCGTTCGCGTTTCCACAGTACATTTTGGGCAATGTCCTAATACTTATGATGAAATACTTTGAAAAATTGTGACTAAGAGTTATGATAGACGGCACAATCAATGCGTAGGATCGATATGCCTAATTAAACACTAATGTGTTAACGTCCTCGTTATGATAAACAAGTAACAAATGAAACAATTTGTCATTTTCAATCAGAAAAAACCTAAATCAAATTCTATGAATGACGGAACAAGACAATGAGTTCAAATATTTAATAATCAGATAAATACGGTAATGTCTTCGATGGAAATATCCATCTTCTTCTCATGGAGGTGCTCTACCCTCAGACCAATATTCAACATTCAATGGTCCAAATGTAAAGTTATTAACTGTAGTACTATTGTGCATATTGAAGAATGACAACATATACCGCATCTACAGAATGCTCAAATTTGCATAATTAATGACCTAATTTGCATTCTTAACGATGTAAAGTTGGGAAACCATAATTTGGCCGGGGAATGTCCTACAACATCGTGTAACGTATCAAAGAGAAGCCTCCAGTGAGATTCAGAGACTGTTGGAAACACTGTTGTTTTGAACAGTTTGAGTTTTTTGTCATTCTACAATGAGAACAATAGTACTGTAGTTATTCATTTTACAATTGGACCATTACATGTTGAACATTGTTTCGAGAGTAGAGCAGAGAAGAGCACCCCCTTGAAGATACTGTGTATCCATTCCCTATATATAGCTCAAAACATACATCTTAGATTAGGCAATCATCGGAGCGATTAAATGTATGCCCTTATTGTCCAAATTTCATTATATGACTGCTTATAATGACTACTTGCAAACGCAGACAACGTGAAATTAGGAATTCTAAAATAAGTACAGGCGCTCATCATCCACTTGACCTTTTCTAGAATTAGAGATATGTTCCCTGAGATTTTCCTCGGGGAAAACTTGCATGTCCCAGGAATCTGTGAAATTTCTTTAATGACGTTCGAAATATCGTATTTACGAGCCCGCAATCGGTAATACAGCTTCCAAATTGAAGCCTGTTTCTAGGATAGGTCACTGAGAAAATGTCCCATCTCATATTATTAGTAGAATGGTGGTGGGGACATTCGCTCATATGTTCTTCTTCATATGTATACCTTAATTATTCCAAATAGTATCATCAAGAAATAAGAATATTATATGTGAAGTAGTTGGGAGTAAAAAAATGCAGATAGTTCAGTTAGCATTTTGCCGTATCATTCTCAAATGATTATTCACAAACTTGAGTTGAGAATGTTACACATTCGAAATTGATCGACATCATGTCCGCTCCTGGAAGAAAAAAGTACGTATGTTTATATGTACGCATTGCAGATAGTTCCCTTGACATCGACAGGAACTCGAATGTACTTCTTCGTATCAGTTGCGAATGATTTTAAATAGTTGTGTCACTCTGATCGATCGATATTATTGCCGTGTCCGGGAGATACATTCCAGGGTACTTTGGTCATGTGAGGAGGCGCACGAGTTATGTAGCGTAGTCAACACTGGGACATGTTCACCTCTTCTGGTTACACTTCATCGCTCAGGGTGAACTTAACAGTGCGGAAATTGTAAAGGACGCGTTAAAGGAACAACATGGAAATATGTATATTATGTGGATACTATTGCAGATTATGGTGAATTCAGTGATTGTGGAGAATAGTGACTGCGTCATTTTTTACTTGACATGTACGTTACCTATAGGCCTATACGATTCAGAGCAGAAGAGTGCGCGAGCGGTATCATTGACGTTTGGCAGTACGGAGGATCCGGCTTGTACCGGTTTCGAATCCTACATCGATCTTGCATCCACGGTCGGGCGTTTCCCCCAGAGGTGGCTGACTAGCTGTACCTACGGAGACGTGACGTTGTATTGATGTCCAGGTTCTGCTGCGGTGCAGTGGACTCTGTGATCATGGAGGTGTGTTGCGAATTAGTTGCGATGAGTCACCTTGGTCGACTATACGCAGTTATTTGGAGACAAACTTATCCTTCCTTCTGGATCTGGGAAAGGGGTTACATCCTAGGGTTCACTGGCCGTTTGTCAGATAGGAATGTGGCATGACCGTCCCGGGAGCAGGTTAGGATTGGTTACAGTACACCCCTGCATCGATACCATCTAATCACTAGTCAAAAGCGGGTGCTTATTCACGATCGACACAACCAGCTTCGTGCATTGTCAAGCACATAATAATGTGTTTGCTAGAATATATTGGAAGGAGAGGAGCAACTTGTGATAAGTCCCCAGGGGTATTAGGTAGAATTAAACACAGAGCATTCGTATCATAACGTAGTGCCATAAATATTTACTAACGTTATGCTTAAGTTATGCTCAACCTAACTTGTTTTACTGAAACCACCATGAGCTATCGTATGGACGAATACAATATATTAGTTCCTATATATAAAATCAAAATAATGGAACTGCTGCCACACATCGCTTGCGGAGAATATATGATTATTGCAGTCACTAAATTCAATTAGTGTGCTCTAATTCGTGACAATTAATATTGAAAAGAAATATATCCCGGAGCATTCTCTCTGTGCTGCATAACATATCATTTGATAACGTTGTGCTGATTCGCATAATTATTATATAGGTCACGATTCGGAGGGGCGTTATTAGGTTGTAATGATGTACAATGAGGTCGCTGAACGATAGAATGTGCGCGAACTATCGTGATCGGATTTGATCAGTCGGTGAAGCTCCAGTCAGGTAATCGTAACGTAGTGAGTTCCGACTGTCGATGTGTACTTGGGCGAGGCGCTCCATCTTCATTGCTTCATCTCACCGGGCGGCAATCAATAGAATAAACGCCAATTTTAAATTACTTAGACTATGTAATACAAGAGCTCTATGGGTGGTAAGAAACTTCTTACATGGAGTATTATGTACATCACTTGAACTAAGTCCTAACCCAAAGATGGTGTTTCGTCACAAAATATTTGATTGATGACATCACGGAATCTGAGTCATCATTTTGTTTACGTGACCTTATAACCAGCGATGTGCATTGGTCGGTATCAAATAGGTCATATCGTCACCATGAATAGTCAGTGTGAAATTCGTCCCAATATAAACATTGGGACAATTGTTTTGCAAACTCACCGGTCCATTCTTGATTATATAAATACAAATACAACAATACAAATACAAATGTAGACCTATCATACATTTCGTTGCTTTAACTAGTCGTATGTCGTATACATATGCCCTATCCCATAGCATGAACATGATGCTCGAAATATATAAAAATATCTAGAACATACTATAATCCTCGTTCCTGACACAGTCGATTCACAAACGCAATTATATCGTACCTTCGTTTTTATCGTACTGGTTCCTGATCGTCAGGTCGTACAGACATGAATTTCAACCTACCACTATGATATGAACAAAAGGGATTACTATTATTCTCGCATCTCTAACCAGTTAATAAAGTGATACATTTTCCTCATTACTAATGATTACGTGCCCTCGACTTGCTCCATTTCTGTGTAAATACGCGGTGATTGGGTATCATCGAAGAGCCGTGTTTGTTTTTGTTTTTTTATTCATATGTTATGTTTTTCCTATAAAGTTTAAGTGCCTCACTTCTCCAGATAACATTGCCAGACAATGCATTGGCTAGGTCAGATGATGCAATGTCTGCATCGAAAGCATTGATATCAATTCGTCTGTATTTCCTTGATGAGATCCGTCTTCACGGATTTAGTTGGTTTCGAGACATTCAGGTTACAATCAATCATATTGTGATCTGATATAAGTTCAAGAACTGTTACTTTTTCAACAACGTTGTCAGTTTCTTGATATATTACTACGTCGAGCGTGTGACCACGACTGTGAGTAGAGCATTGAACAAATTGGGTATATCCCAGTCAAAAGATAAGTTCAAATCTCCAATAACAACAATATTATCCATCCCAATAGTATAGTCTTGTATGAATTGAGAGAACTCTCTGAAGAACAAACTCATAATAAGGCTGATTCTGTGTTGAGGGTGGGGACGATAAATGGCCACTAGTGTAACACACTTAGTACAGGAGGTGGAAACGAGTTCACGGTGGTCGAAACTTCTGATGTGTTGTTCCCTAATGTCAGACTTAGAGACAATGGTTATGCCCTCTTTATGCAACCCCTCCGTGAGGATCACCACTACCAAGAGGAACATTGAATATATCATATCCAGGTGGGGTAAGCAAACAAAAATAAAACTCATCACTGTCACCCCCTGCTAACCACGTCTCTGTAAGGACAAATTATATACGGCTATGAGATATGTGAGAATTCCCTGTGTGGACTTGGCTTATACATTGATCCATTGATCTGTAATCCTATTGCTACATATATATTGTTTATGTACTTATAAACATTGCGCCCTGGTCATACTATGTAAACATTTGTTACCTGCCTGTGAGGCTAGCGTCAAATTACAGTCCAACGGGTGGGGGCTATACTGATCCTGGGGGAGCCAGTGCGAAGTTATGTAGGTTTTTCGTTGCATAACTTTGTCCACATAGCATATCGCTACCTATGATGTAATTCTCGTAGTTGAAAATTTTCGTAGTTTAGGTCAATACTGCCTGAGTGATATTAATGACGTCCTATGTACAGACATTGTCTTGTTAGAACTGCGGTAGGAATGCATACCAGGATATACTCGGCGGAAGTAACCAGCCATCACGTAGCACAGTATCACACCATGCAAAATATAGTATGTACAGAATTGTTTTATACCAATCACTGTTCGCGACTATTGAAATTTAGAATAATTCACACTGTATTGATTCGATGCTAAGTACGTTATAACAGAGAGGTAACTGCCATCGTCTGATTTGTGATTCGCCAGTTGGCACTGCAATTCATTGTTTAATTCAAGTATTTGTCACAATTTACCTCACAGGATAACTTTGGTTTGGATATATTATGTAAACAACTGCTAGCAGCAAGGTTACGATTGACTTTAGGGATACCATACTTTCCACGTTTCTGACAGCCTAATAGGTCTGCGTCACTTGACACGAATACACTTTGCATGCTCGAAAGTTACCGAAGCTCGCTTGGATTATGCAGATTGCCCATCAATGCAATCATGGTATTCTACGAGATCTTATTTCAAAAAAATGATACTCGATCATGCCATTACCCTATACGGCTTATTCTAGTCGAAGTCATCGCTGGAGCAACTTGAGAAACCCCCATATTAGGTCAATACATCTCTCGTAATTAGTATTCACTTCAATCAGCAGCGAAACAACCGATTGGAAAGTAACCGTGTTGAAAAAAACTCAATACTTGTCGTGGTAACATTGGTACATTAGTGGTCTTAGCCTCCGCAAATAAGCTTCATGATGATAAGGGATACTATATTACTTGGCAATATGAACAGCCATGTGAAGTGCAACATATCCATTCAGTTGGTAAAGTTACCAATTAGAAAGCAGGCCACCAGGAGAGTGGTTCAATTCAACTCTTCACTGGGGCTTAGTGGGCTGGTTCAAGCTATCCCAACGGCTATACTAAATTATGTATTATTGATGTGCCAACTGGGATATTTTTTTTCATTTAGGCTGAATATTAATCGAGAATATACATTTGTTTTTTTCCTTTTAATCGGGTGTTTGGTCATTTCGTGACAGAGCATATTGACAAAATTGTCAACAACTGATCACAAATGTGGACTGTATTATGGAATGCCCACTGCCTGATTGTCTAATAAATGAAATGTTGAACTGCAAGAACCATAATCTGAAGTGTGTTCGTGGATATACATTTTTCAGATGAATTTGGCGACGAAATGATGACGCGATGAAATTGACAAAGTCGAGGGAACCTCTAAGAGCTACATGTTATTAATACATGTAGTTCACAACTAGACACAGGAAGCCGACAGGTAGTCGTAATAGAACTGTCGTAATCACACACATTAAATATACAATATTAAGTCCTAATGTCGGACAATGTCCTAACATTATGATATACTTCGAACGTTATGAATGATAGTTATTATAGGCTGTACAAATATTCAAGTGAATTGGAATGCCTGAGTTTACACCGATTTGCCAACGTCCTTGATAAAATAGACGAGCAACGACTGGCATTTTAGATATTATTCGAGCCGAACAAAACTAGATCCCATTTTATGAATGACGGAACGAGAAAATGACTTTGAATATTGAATTATCCAATCAATTATTTCCTCGATGAAAATATGTTTTTTCTTCCTATATAACGCCACTGTATATCTATTCCCTAATATAACTAATAACGATACAACGTTGATTAGGCAACCACTGAAGCGATCATATTGTCAAAATTACATTCTAGGACTACGTCAGAGATACAAATTAATACTTGCAAACACCGGCAGCGTGCGATTAGGAATTCCAAATGAGCATCATACACTCATCGACCACTTGACCTGTTCCAGAATTATTAGAGATATGTTCCGTAAGATTCTCCTTGGGGAACTCTTGTCTGACCCAGAAATCTGTGGAAGCTCTTCATGGCGTCCGAAATATTGTATTTACGGAGCCAGGAGTCGGTAGAATCGCTTTCAAGTCGAAGCATGTTTCTCACAGCTAAGATGCGTTTTGGATAAGTTACTGATAAATTGTCCTATCTCAATACATGTAGCGTGATGGTATGAAGAAGATGATAATAACGTTGCTATTCATGCGTACTAAAACTATTCCAACTAATATATTTCACGACCAAAGGACTAAGGGCTACTGGAATAATCAGTTGACTACGTGATTCGCCTTACGAGGAAAACTTGAGGCATCTCGGTCTGAACTCGATGGAACTGGTGGGTGACTTGATTCAAGTTTCTAAAACCGTTTTTCAGTTCAATTGCCAATATGGGCCATCGCCTCAAACTTCAAACGAGTCAGGTTGGATGCATATTCGTAAACATCTCTTCTCGCATAGAGGGATCAATGAGTGATTGGCTTCCAGAGGATTGTTGTTTTGTTTAGAGGTGTATATCCGTTCAAGAATGGCCTTGATCTGTCATTCCTTAAACACATGATTATATCATGTATTTCTCGCTCGTAATCTACGTATCACGCCGTATATTTATGTATTTTACCAACCATGAACAGCACGAACAAAATACAGGTCACACGTTTATCATTTAGAAAATACGATTAGATCCTGAAAAGATCGTTTTTCCAACACAATAATATCGCATATTTGTTATTGTATACTCTGGTTCCTGATTATTACGTCATACATATACACATTTTACCCAAACACCAGTGGTAAAACACCAGTATGAATAGACTCCGGGTGATATGTCCGTGTTTCATAAAATACTATAATAAATCTTCGAACAGTTTATTAAAGTGTCCCCTATTCTACATTACCGGTGATTACGTACCCTCGCCTTGCTCTATTTCATGTTAATACGGAATGATTAGGTAATATCGAAGAACCGAGGTTAGTCGTTTTGGGTTTAATAACCAAATCCCGTTCAATTTCCTGTAGTTGACCAATCCGCGAGTGGGAAATTACTGTTTTTCTTCAATTCTTTATGATAACGAAGAAGAAAATATTATATGTGGAGCAAAAATGGAACTGATAATAGTTCTTTAGTGAGTTCTTCACTACGAGATATTTGATCAGCAGTAGTCAGCATCGTTTCCAGGTAAAAGAACAGACAAGACGAACTGTTTGTTGCCTCAAGTGCACTTGATTTAATTGCTATTGCTGTTGCATATTGTTTGTGTGGTTATAGTCGATGTCTCTGGAGTGAGATACGAATGATCCATTCTTGATATTTTCATCGTGCTGAGCACTCTGACACTGGATCAACGATGTGGCTAAGTGAGGTCGTGGTAAGTGATCGAGTACGTCACTCTCATCCAGGGGTGCACCGGAATTCCGGCCGGTTAGTTCCGGCCAGAACCAAGAAAAATAACTTTTCTTAGGTAACCGGCCGGAACTTATGGACTTGCTCCAAGTCATTCAGCTTGGAAGAAAGAACTCATCAGTAAATCCTCATCCCAACAGAAAGCAATGTTACCTTCACTATGATTGAGGTATGATTGAGTGATTGGTTGATCCATGTGCCTCGGTGGTGAGAGATGACCATCAAATGACCATCAGCACTGAATGTTCATTACATTCATGTAGATACTGTGTACACATGAGTTACTGTAACAGCTCTCCGGGTGTGGCCTCTAACCATTGCTTGAAGTGCTGCTGACACAGCGATCATTCACTTTCACACACTTGAATGTAGAATTCCATAATGATGAGTTGCCTGACGGCATACAGTTCTTGCTTCACTCCTAACTAGTGAACAAATACATGTGAGGTATCACTCCTCTTGAATGATGACAATTGAACAGGGTTCAATGTCGGACTCGAGAAACAACATTCATCCTGGCCTAATGAAGTGCCTGGTAAAACGGAAGTTGAAAAGTGATGACTACAAATGTTACATGATCTTGATGCGTCCAGCAATTAACGCAAAACAGGATGAAAAACAACTACATCATTCCTTAGAATGGGGAAGTACAGACATGGGCGGATAATGAATAACCAATGTTCCAGAGTGACAAAGATCATGTATGAACAGATGAACTTTTTTCAAGGCAACCTGTTCTAATCTGAATAATTTGACTCGAACATTGAGATACCATCTGGGGAGGAGGGAAGAGAGTCCTAGGGGATAAGGGGCAATGTGTTTAAAGGAAGATGGGGAGGATGAGAAAGTAAAGGTATGTAAGGTAGTGAGTATAAATTGTGCTGCCAAGTGTTGAGAAAAAGCAGAGTCCAGTACCAGTTCCGGCCAGTTCCGGTTCCGGCCGGAACCAAACATTTGGTTCCGGTGCAGCCCTACTCTCATCTCCAATATTTCATTATCTGTTGACTTCGTGACTACTAGATGATGTAACTAGGTAATGCATGAATGAATATACGGATATTACTCATGTAACCAACAAAAAACATCACTGATAATCACCTAATAAGTAACGACTACTTTTTCATTTCTCCGCTACGAGAAATATGATCAACTATATCACCCACTGACTTTGTTACTTTGTTTATCATTCTGCGTCGTATTTTATTTATGGTCTGTGAAATAATAGAACCTCATCCTGGTAAAATTTGCTCTGACAACAAGCGCTATATCGGCGGAGGAGGGTAATCACCTCAGATCATATATTATTTGAACATTTCCTCGCTTATGTTATAAGCGAGGATTTGTGTTATAAAACGTACATAGTGCGATATAATCCACTAAGGTGAACTCGTCCCATTATCGGCTGAACTATATCAGGCACGACACGCTCATGATATCAAAGTCGAAGTTATACAATCTTAACACTTGCATTCGATTTCGTGTTGATGCTATTCGAACTATCTGCAATCCATGTGTACATTAAGATACTAATACTGCGCTGCTTGAGTTGATGAAGAACGAAGCGCAGTGTAAATAATACCATACACCATGACCATGCCGTATGTATAGTGATTATAAACCATATGTATATTGGGCCTACATAGTAATCTTCTGATTATTATTGAGCGACTAATATCTTCAATTAGTTCATATTTGATGTTTCCTAATGAGAAGAAAATGTACTAGAGAAGACTAGCACTATTCTGTTGCAATTAGTAAGCTCATCATATTTGCAATAATATGGGACATTTTCCATAGTGTCTTCCTAACGCACTCTTTGAAACGTCCGCACTATTGAATTTTCCTTAGGCTATATAACCCACAAAGAGTAACTAGACGAGGTGAACCCGCCCCGTTATTGGCTGCGCTAGATGAATCAGACTCCCCTTACATAACCGACGAACCATGGAGTTCTTCTCGGGTGTCAAGACGCG
>JAUOBX010634617.1:0-15169 GCA_032360705.1 Eupentacta quinquesemita | reverse complement strand
CTACTACTACTACTACTACTACTACTACTACTACTACTACTACTACTACTACTACTACTACTACTACTACTACTAAGAATAGCCGTTCTGAAAGGAACTCATGGCAACCATTGACATCGAGATGTTGGCATTCAACAACACATACATACGAATAAAATATATAATAGTATATGTAGGCCTACAACCTAAATCAGTTCAATAATTTCTTTCGTTGGAAACTTCCACGGATGAACTGCCCGCCTGTGATGTCATTTCTGTTAGCCACTCTTCGTTAGAATTGTTCGTACTTTCCTCGCTCTGCCAGCTGCATACCTTAGGAAAATTCAAACTCTGATGGCCTTCTCTTGAAGCAAATCAAATCCCTATCCACTGGGCTTCGTTAAGGTCCCACTTAAAGTTTCGCATGAATTAGGCGAATTTGACATTTGTTGACTTTGAAATGACCTTCATGCTTTTCGGAGCCAACTCTAGTCCACATCTGCCACGTTCCGTTCAAATCCGACAATGTTTTGAAAATAACGAAATTTGACCTCCAATGACCAGGAAATGACCGCCATGTCGTTTAGGACTAACTGTAGACCTAATCCACCAAGTTTCGTTCAAACCCAACAACGTTAGGAAAACCTCTGTCTCAATCGGACAAACTTATTTTCTCATAAAACCAATAAAATAGAGGGCAGCAGTCATGCAACAATTCCCACTCTCGAATACATCAGATATTTCTCTGGGGCAGACATGTGCACAGTTTGAATCAATCCGACATTGCGTGGGAGCGGCGGCGGTAGAGACGGCGGCGGTGGAGACGACGAAGGCAAAACCATAATATCCCCGAAGTGGAGATATATTAACGTTCTGAATGCTGTGGGATATCCCTCCTGGTATAGCCTGGAATTAATTTAAAGGAAGGTGTAGCATATTGGGGGTCGGAAAATCCTGGATACGCGCCTGAGTGAGACACTCTGTCAGTATGGAATTAATCGTTTTTGGCATGTATATTATATATGTTTATTGAGGGTGAAAAGTTGCGAAAAAGTAGATACTGAACAGGTGATATCTCGAAACCACGTACTACTTAGTGTTGCGTTCTTGTTTTGATCATAGCATCGTATACTTCATTTCCTGTTTATGTCTTCAAACTTGATTATAACTGCACAAAACTGTGCGCCATAGGTTCTCCATTATGATTTGAATGATAGAGGTTCGGGAAGCGATTGAAGGCTCATGGAGGAAGCCTGGTCATGTTTGTCGTGGATAGGCACTAGCGATATCTCGCCCTCTCTTTTCGCTCAGATGATCGAGGCATGGACGTACTGTGATCAATCCCAACCTGCTCCCGGGTCAACTATTTTACATCCTCATCTGGAAGACGACCAGTGAACCCCAAGATCTGATCACTTCCTCAGATTCTGGTCGAGCGAAAGTTGCTTTTGATTGATTGACGAAGTCGAAGGAATCCATGCAGTCATTACAGTATGTGTGTGCGTGTGTGTGTGTGTGTGTGTGTAAGTGACGCCTGGCTTGTTTACACGATAACTCAACCCCACCTGGATGGATCAAGCCTCATACTTGGTATGTGTGTTCCTCATGAGGGATACATGATCGCTATTGTTTTGGGGGTCAGGTCAGAGGTGATCTGAGGTCAACATAGGTTCAAGTCTGAAAATCTTGTTAACAACATGAGTCCAGAATGCCAATTTCGATCAGGTTGGAATGTGATATGCTGCTTTGATATGGGCAGTTCAGGAGCTCTATTGTTTTGGGTGTAGACCAGGGGTCATTATTTGGCCAATAAAGGATATTGTGAAAAATCGATATTTTGGCCAATTTTAGCTTGATGACTCGACCCACCCGGATGGATCCAGCTCATACTCGGACGAAGCGAGTTCAAGTCTGAAAACCTTGTAAATATGATAACTAGTGATTGAGAGGGTGCAGGGACTTCATACTTGGTTCGTAGGATGGCCATATGCAACTACATGATTCCCATTGTTTCGGGGTTTGGTCCAAGGTCATTTGGGGTCAACAGAGGTCAAAGTCTGAAAAACCTCTAGTCACAATAACTTGTGAACAAAAAGGTGCAGATACCTCATACTGACGTTATATGAAGTTTTGTAGTCTGGTCCGTGGTCACCTGGAGACAACAGAGGTCAAAGTCCGAAAGCCTTCATACTAGGTTTGTAGGTTGGTCATATCGATTAAATTGAGCCTATTGATTTGGGGTTCTGTCCAAGGTCTTTCGGGGTCAACAGAGGTCCAAAGTCTGAAAACCTTGTGAACACAATTACTAGTGAATGAAAAGGTGCAGAGATTTCATACTTGATATGTAGGTTGGGCCATATAGAGTGCATGGTCCCTAATGTTGTGGAGTTTGGTCAAAGGTCAACAGAGGTCAACAGAGGTCAAAGTCTAAAAAATCTTGTAAGTTGTAAACATTATAAGTAGTAATTGAGAAGGTGCAGGGACTTCATACTCGGTGTGAAGGTTGGCCATATGGAGTACATGACCTCCATTGTTTTGGGATTCGGTCCAAGGTCATTTGGGGTCAACAATGGTCAAAGTCCTAAAAGCTTGTAAACACGATAACTAGTGAACAAGACGGTACATAGACTTCATACTTGGTATGTAGATTGGTCATATCGAGTAAATTAACCCTATTGATTTTGTCCAAGTTCTTTTGGAGTCAACAGAGTTCGAAGACTAAAAACCTTGTAAACATGATAACTAGTGTATGAAAAGATGCAGAGACTTCATACTTGGTATGTGGGTTGGTCATATGGATTATATAATCCCTATTGTTTTTGGGTTCGGTCCAATGTCATTTGGGGTCAACAGAGGTCAGAGTCTAAAAACCTTGTAAACACGGTAACTAGTTAACAGAAAGGTGCAGTGACTTCATACTCTGTATGTAGGTTGGCCATATGGAGTACAGGATCCATGTTGTTTGTTGGGTCAGTTGCAAGGTTATCTGGGGAAAAGGTCGAAGTCCAAAAACCTTGTCAACACGATAACTAGTGAACGAATGGGTGTGAAAACTCCATACTTGGTCTGCAGGTTTATCATATAGAGTACATGATCCCTGGTGATTCTTTGTCTGGTCCAATGTGATTGTAATTGTATGGCATTTTTCGGCGACAAGGTGAGGAATCAATACGCATCGTTGCGTTCTTCCTGTTGAATAATCTGCAATATTCATAATGTATCATTCGATCCATAACACTCCCAAATCGGGACTATCAGTGTGTATATTTTATCATATCAACAAAATGAGAGAAGTTTCAGAGGCATGCTGTATACATCCCCAACCCGAGGCAATCGCTGTTCCCACCCCCACGCAGTATATTGTTGTCATGTTGCAGTATTGATCGGTGATAATATTTGTAGATAGTATTCTGCAGTATTCATAATGTATTATTTGATCTACAGCACTTTCCGATCCGGACTATGTGGCTGTCCTCAGGAGTCCAGTAGCCAGTGGTGATGCCGATACTACGATTGAAGTTTACAGAGGTAGCGTGACTCGTAGAGTAGCTTTCGACAAGGCTGTGCGTAGAGGCGTGACTCTGTATGACCAATACTACCAGTATAGGGACAACTCACCCGATCAGGTCCCGCCTGGCTCCGTAGTGAATGTCACTGCCGAACCGGCAACACTGTTACTTCCTAACACACTCACAACTAGAGCGAGGACTGGTATCTACACAGTCACTGTCACTGGGGATGACGGTACTGATGTAATCTGGAGAGTACTGGTAACCAACGAAAACGGTAAATGTTTTCTTTTATTGATTTGGAAGTAACTAGTACTTACGAAGAGTAAGAAATGTCCTAACGCCTGACATGACAAATACATGAAGGTTATAAATACACCGAGCTACATGTATTGCTGGTCCATAAACCAGAAATGTTCTTATCGATCATAATGTGTCAACAGTGTCTTATGTATGATAGGTATGATGACAGGGTGTTGTTAGCCATTTCATCTCTAACAAAGTTCCAAGAAGAACGAAAAAGATGTGATTCATTTCTTGAATTAACCAAATACCAAGAGTCGGAATGGCCACACAATTTTTCTCAGAGTTGAGCGTGTGAAACGACGAACCACCACGCTCATTGGAAGATCAATGGAAGACTGGTTAACGTCTCTACCATGTGGGGGCAGCACTTCGTCAACGTCACTATTAGGTGGATAATATCTTAGGGAAATGCTCTGTCACCGCTTCTGTTCTGCATACCCTTCAGTCTTCTCAGCCAGATAATGAACAGGACTATGGTATCACACCGAAGCCAAGATTCATGCTAAGTCACCCGCGTACATGGGTAATCTGAAGCTCGACGTTATAGAAGCAGGTTGGACCTTGCAGCACTTGCCGAGATTCTTAACAAATCAAGGGGGTGACAGAGCTCGTCATAGGTATCATACAGACAAGATATGCTGATATGAATAATGGGTCGAGTATCTCGGCGTGTATAGAATCCTAGGCTCGAAGACTTCAGAGACGATACTGACCAACGCTCCTGTAAGGAGCCAAACGGTCAGGAGTAGGGTCACCGAGTGTGATCGGGGCTCCTGGAGCGATCCAAAACGAGTTAGGATAACACTTGAGAAGCATACAAGATGATCGTGGAGCACACATATTAGCTAAACCTGCTGTACTCGGAAGTGCCAATATACTCTGACGAGTGCTGGACCTTCCAGTGTTAGGGTATAGGTTCAAATACAATGAACCTCAAATTTAGGGGAGACACTGATGATTATATCAATAATATTAACAATTATTGTTGCTGTCATTGTTGTCATGAATGGTAATCATATTTTTCAATTCTTGATTATTGTTATCAGTAAAACTAGAATTTGTTCATGATTATTGTCAACTCAGTAAATTCAGAACCTTTTTTACTCTACATACTCTTGATTACTTCCAGCTACAATAACTGCGCGGGAATATTCCACAGTGGTATCTCACGATGAGCCTGATACCACAGTTGGCGTCGAAATCAGGGAACAGTTCCGACGAAAGAGACTACGGTGGAGAAGGGATGGACGATTTGTCCTGAATGGGAGCACAATTTGTCATTGGCAAACCAATTGCACGATCAGCTCGAGGAATTCAAGTGAAGTTCTGGAATGTCATGAGAGTGGTGAATACAGCAGGCAAATGCATGCCCTAATGAACGTAATATCCCGAGGTTAGTCAATCACGTAATGCACCATTGAACACAGTCCTGAGTTACTACAGGAGAAGACAAACACCACATTTATGTTGACAATTTAGGTAATCTGACGTGTCTGTCACTACGGAACTAATGCTCGGTTGTCCACATCGCCCTAGTATTCAGGCGGGTGCACGCATTTGATGACCAGCAACTGTCACCAACCATTGGATTTAATCAGGATACAGTACCGGTATTCTTCTCTCACTCCTACTCTCACTTCTACTCTCTCACTCACTCACTCACTCACTCACTCACGGTAGCACATGCCTGGAAGGCTCCTAGCCGCATCCACCCTCCGCTTCCAGTCCCCCGGGCCTCCTCCGAGCTAGCGACCAGGCCTGAGCCGGTCCCATCCCCTCCAACTCCCGAGGTACCCCGCAACTGCGCTAACCAAGAGATATACGTCCTAATTCAACTAGGGCAAGAGGAACATCATATTGACCCCCTCTCCTCCAACAGTCAGTTTTTGTGGACAAAAATTGCCCACCGCAGTGGTAAGAGAAAGGACGCAGGAGAGGAAGATGAAGGGCATGCAACAATTAGACGTTGGAAGGTCAAAGCAACAATACTATAAAAAAAAGAATGATAGATGCGAATTTACACCAGTCTAATGTCGAACATACTATCAATGGGATGAATATTATAAAAGGTGATAAAAGGCGATGGTGATTTCGGAGTCCTTCGCGAGCATGTATTTCCACTTCATCATCCCACCGAGAGGGTACATGTTCCTCGCGGGTTACCTGTTGTTGCCTAATGTGCAAGATCGATGTGGTTGAACGACCGAACAAAGGAAAAAGATCATCTATTTGACTTACCGTTACACTAATAGATAAATATAGATTTGACTGACATGACTCGACTCATGAATTGATGAAGAACTCAAACATTGAAACAATCTGACTGAGCTCCCAGTTTGGTTATGTCGGGAATCATAATGGTCAGAATATAAAGGGGTACCCTGAATTGGCCATCATCGCGCTCAATTAGACAGAGACAAGTTTGACCTGATTTTGTTGACTTTTCCTCTAGCGTGCACTGCCGGCTGGTCAGGTGCCGATTGCAACATAACATGTCAAACGTGTCTCAATGGCGGTGTGTGCTCTAACATCGATGGTGGATGTCTCTGCCCTCCTGGATTCAGCGGTGATATGTGCCAACAAGGTAAGATACTGGTACCCTCGTCATCGTTTGTGCTGAGCATAAAAGACCGAGTCAAGAGGGAGAATGTTACCTAAACACCCATCAATGTGACTATAATGTTCATCTTTTCACATCCAACAGAGCTCGGTGGCTAAAATACTGAAGGGTCAACCTCGTCGGATAAAACAAATGATCGAAAGTTCGACTCTACTATGTGCTATTGGGGAATGTACCTCATACCGATCGTCTCGCTCCACTGAGGTGTAGCCGAGATCGATGGAACGATGCGTACTGACACAATTGTTCTATTCGCTAATGCTCACAGTCCTGAACCGAGCACTACACAACAAGGGAGTGTTCGACAGCTGCCCATCAGAATACTAGTTTTTCGATGTTCCAAAAATGGCAATATACTGCCCACGTTACCGTCTAGTTCAATTCACTTCTCCCATACTGCGCTATCGAGGAGTAGATAGGACGTTGAAACGCGAACAATCTGCAAGGCACAGTTCCGCGAAACCAAAACGAGTGACGATACAGTTACCAGCTACGGGTAGACGACATGAACAAATGTATCTCCAAGTCTTGAACTGTAATCTACACGTATAATTTTACTTCTTCCCGATAATGTATGGTTTACAACTGTGTACTGTAGGCCTACAACCTTGGAAGTTCCTTCAAATTTAGGCAAACCGTAATAAGCCCTTGCTTTTCATACTAGACCACCTGTCCACTCTCCTTTACAACCGAATAAAGCTGGAGAACCAATGTTGCTGAAACGAACACTGTTCTCAATTATTGAACTAATCCCCCAACTCAATAGGGAACAAACAATACCATACAAAACCAATAACCCATCAGAAAAGACCTCGGATCCAGTGCGCATTTACTGCTATGCCTGGACCATGCGAGGTATTGTTGTACTCCAGTTGTATGTGTTCACTGTTTGCACGACACGAGAGTGTGGCACAGTAGTAACTGTGCCAGGTGCAAGCAACAGGTATGTACTCTACGAGTGTGGATCTGAAAAGTTGCTAATGAGCCCTGGTGATATCTGGTAGAGCACTCCATACGAGCTGGATACTTATTTTTAATTGGTCTATATTATTTCCTGGATAGACGCCAGAAACCAGCCAACGCTTGGGACAGGACAATAATAACTGTAATTTGTAAAATGAAAATACACTGTTCAAATGCGCTCCCTGGAAAAAGGGAAGTACAAAACAAGCCTAATCAAAATATTTCCTAAACAAAATAGATCGCAGAAGTCTCTTGATATTCACCGTTTCTGGCGAAATAGTTACATACAACACATAGAGCTGTTCGCACAGCGCCAACCGTATGTCTAACCCGCATAAATAATAAATGTTTTCTCCTCTCTGGTAATATTCTCAGTCGAGTTACTCGTCCTGAAGTTGTTTTATTCCTTTCCTGCAGTTCATGGCAGGAATGTCTTCGGTCGAAATGGCGAACACAAATGTAATGCCGATGGAGATGATGATGATCCAGGCTGTCAGGGTGCAATCATCTGTTATCCTGAACCACTAGGTTGTATGTGTCCGGCTGGATTTTCAGGTCTCAACTGTGACAGAGGTACGTTTAGGCAAATAGCACTTAACATTGCATTTGTATCCGTGTTAGATAAACTGTTACAGTTGTCAATCGCAGTCAACTGTTCATGGTCATGCCATGCTTTGTCAGCTGACTGGACTAGATTCCCGAACTATCTATTAGTGGCAGTGACTGTTCATAGAATAACTGACAGTTATTTATTTATAACTAATCATAGGTTACTAACGAGTGAATATTGAGTAGTTCTATTCATGCAGTAACCCCGTTTTACAGTGCTCCAATATCCGATATGAATTTCTATATAGATGAATGTTTTATGTAAGGAATTTCATAAGAACAGTGTCCCAACCAGGATGTGAACTTGTCAACTCATCATATGCTACTTTATGTGATGCAGAATTGGCGTAGAAAAAGCCTGTTCACGGTAAGTTGCATTTCACACGGTATTCTAATGATCTGTGTCGGAGGTCACTCGGGTGCGCGCGGAGACTGGACTCCTCAAACAGTGTGCGAAATAATGGAGATGTCGTGTGCTCGGAGACAGGGCAATCTTTCAAATTTCCACTGGAGAAAACTATGCATTTTTCACCACAGAACTTCACTAAAATTCCCCCTACATTTGGAGACAATAACATATTTGAAAATTGGGTGAAATTACAAATTACAACAATTTCCAACGAGTCATGGCAGTTGAGAAATACCCCGTATAATGACGAGTTAATGTGCGAAAGGTCGTCTTTTCCTGTATACATTGTATTAGGTTTGATTGCTGTGAGCATGCGCATTGATAATAATAATATTAATAATGAGGGCTTGATAGAGCGCCCAATGCAAAAGCCTCTAAGCGCTTTACAGACCTAAAAACGAAAACGAAGACAAACGGAAAGAAAACAAAAATAAATACAGAGAGACAGAATAGAGGTGACAGCACATAGCCGTGAAAGGGCTTATATAAGGCATGCACACCAAGGGTTGCTACCATTCCGTAGTGGAGGACTAGACCGGACATTTGGAAAATCATTCCAAACGTCTTGCATGGTATGTCGTCATGTCCACATGAAGTAGCCTGTTAGGATATACTGAACCCCACTAACACTGACGTACTCCTGCTATTTTGAATTCGAAGTCAGATAAAAGTAGCACAGACGAATATCACACATTGCCACCAAAATGTCACTGACTGAAACGGTTTTAAAGTGGTATCAAGGTTGATATCGATAGGCAATTACAGTCATTGTAACCAATTTGCGTATAGGATGTCTCGCAAACTTTATAGACACATTCATCTCAGAGCTTTAACCGTTGCTGTTTATCCATAACTCTTTTGATAACATTCTAGCGACATTTGGATCAAACAACGCATGATATATATCCGGGTCCTTGAATACAAATGCATAAATAGAGTATGGAGTATAGGGATTCCATCAATCCATTGGTATGTGCATACATGTTCTATTCTTTTGAGCAATTTGTTTCATCTCCAGAATGTACAGAGGGGTACTTCGGTGCTAACTGCAAACAGAAATGTCACTGTGCTAACTCATCCTGTAGGCCAGATACTGGAGTGTGCGACGGGGACATCTGTCAAGCTGGGTGGATGGGGACGGATTGCAAAGGTAAATTGAAAAACGTCTGGTACTTTATGTTAGGAACTCGGCTTGTTCAACTTGAAAATTCGACCCTCTTGAAACTTCGGGAAAGTTGGTCAACATATTGAGCGATCAATTATCTTATTACTACATGACGTAGCATTAAAGTCAATTGCAACACCAGTCTATTGTTTTATGATCAGGGACTGCACAATTCGGCCGATCGATTCCACGCCGATCAATAATACGTGTTCTGCAGTGGAACTACTTAAGAGGTAGATCGGGTTTGCATAGATTAAATTATATGATCATTGTAGCATAGCTTTTCCAATTTTCCAAAAACCAATACGTGCACAGAATATAAATTTCCAGATCAACCAGGAAGTTAAAAACGATACATGTATTAACTCCAACGATAGTAAAATGGAAAAATTACAATGCTATCAAAGCATATTAGCTATGTGATCGAATGGTCGTTCAAATTATCGCTCACAGGTTAGTATTTGTGATGAACTAATTTTTATCTTTTTTCCACAGAATGTGTTGTTGGAGCGCACTGCAACAACTCCTGTTCCTGTCCAAGAGGCCCTTGTGATGAGGTTGAGACCGAGTGCAGTGTGGGATGCGCTGAATCATGGGTGGGGGAAGCTTGTAACCGAGGTACCAATGTAGTTCAAACATCGTGGTGTAGATTAGGAATCGGGATATATTTATTCTTCTATTGCTTTCTTGATCAGCACTCGTGTAAGAGCTTTCAACTCAATTTTCTACATTAGGTATATGTAACTTTCATTTAGTTTCAGTGAGGGTTAAGGAGGCACACATACCTAAAATCCGGATTTCACTTCCAACATCCAATTATTCCTTAAATTGGGCCTATACTTATTTGTGAATGAGTGAGAACAAACTCTTAAAGTTGCTAAATGTGACGGAGTCTGTGCCATCAGAAGTAATAGGCGGGAAGACAAGGCATCGAATTCCCAGATCCCATGAAGTTTTCAAGACTATGTATCCCGGATGTGCAATTATGAAAACATAATTGTAGTTGTTATCATCGTCTTAGTATTTGAAAAGCAGCTCGACAGAATCCTGTAAGCAGATGCAGATCCCATGGTGAAATGGTTCGAATCCCGGTGGAGCCATGTGCTTTTCACTACTTCCAGATTTCCGATCTTCAGCCACAATCCCATATATTCACTATAACCACTACAGGTACTCGCGTTTCCTATCTATTACGATGTTTAGAAGTATCTCATCAGAACCCTGTATGTGATTGAAAAGTGTTCAAATCGGAATGTATCATCATTGATCTCTGGAAGGGGATATCGCAACAATGTCGTACTAGTGCTGTTCATACAATAGATGCAAATCCCATTGTGAAATGTATCATGTCCCTCAGGTTCGAGACCACCAATTGGCTTCCATAGCTCAATTGGCAGGGCGCTTGCACGTAAAGCGAGAGGTTCGCGGATCAAATCCCGGTTGAGCCATGGGTTTTTCACTACTTTCCGATTTTCAGCCACGATATATATATAACGATATATATATATATATATATATATTATCACTTATATCATATTGGCCGATACGCCAAATTTACACCTATATTGTATGTATCGCAGAGTCGTCAATTGGCCGCGTCCACTGTTGGTTTGCTTCATCAGGTAGAGTTGTGTGCACGTTGAGCACAAGGCCACGGGTTCGAATACCGTTTGTACCCAGTTTTTCTCTCTGTTCCTTCCCTCGTTCAAAAAATCAAGATGCCAGTACTTGGGATTTGAACTACCATCGGCTTCAACAAAATATCTGCATTGGGGAGTGGGAATTATCACTTATCATATGGGCCGATACGCCAAATTTACACTTATGTAGGCCTATATATATACATATGGTGACGGAGGTCGCAGGAATAATCAACGTGTCATACGGCGTGAAACGCGACAGGATAAAATGAATTGATTGGGCGGACGCAAATCATGCAACCATGTTGTAACCTGGAAAAGCTATATACCAGGAAATATCCTACGTTTTTCATACTTGACGTTGATGTATGTATGGCCTATTTATGGTCATACACTAATCCTATTGGTCAACAATGGGCCAATGGTTCCGCACTTCGCGCCCATACGGTATAATCCACATTATATTCAGTTTATCACAAAAACATTATAGGCATATAATTGTTATTAGTTTCTGCCAAACCGTTGACACTTTGGTTTGTGTCGCTGCTTGAGATGGACATTAACTTGAACGGAGTTGAATGTCGTTTCTATTTACATGACGGTTTGTGATTGTTTTTCGGTGGTGCCAACACCACCTAGAAAATTCATCCGAAATTAACACAGCGTTTGCTATTGATCGCTGGATGGAGTTTATAATTGGATATTCAAGGTTGCATGCTTTCAAAATAATTCAAAAATTCGAGTTCTATTCCAATGAAGATAGGCTACAATTGGTCACGGAATTGCAAAGAGTGGACCGAATTGTTTGTGAAATACCCAAAATATGTGCCAAAATCACGCGCTACGCGTGCATTCCAACTTTTTCGAGTTGAGAAGTTACATTTCCCATCGGCACTACAGTGCAATTACTATCATAGGCATGCGCATGCGTATATATATATATATAGGTACCTCATTATAATATGAATGATAGGGGTTCAGGAAGCGATTGAAGGCTCATTGAGGGAGCCTGGTTATGTTTATCGTGGATAGGCACTAGCGATAACTCGCCTTCTCTTTTCGACTACTGCCCAGATGATATCGAGGCGGGGGCGTAGCTTTCGACAAGGCTGTGCGTAGAGGCGCGACTTTGTATTACCAATACTACCAGTACAGGAACACCTCACCCCAGGTCCCGTATGACTCCGTAGTGAAAGTCACTGGCGAATCAGCAACACTGGTGCTTCTTCACACACTCCCCACTATAGCAAGGACTGGTATATACACAATCACAGTTACTGGCGATGACAACACTGAAGTAACCTAAAGAGTACTGGTAACCAACGAAAATGGTAAATGTTTCCTTTCATTTATTTGGAAGTATGTTAGTAACTAGTACTTATACGAGGAGTTAACTTTGGACCAAACTTCGTCTGAAATGTCTCAGCGCCCGACTTGATAAATATATGATGGTTATAAATACACCGAGCTACATGTATTGACGGTCCATGAACCATGGAACCTATTTCAATTTCTTATCGATCATAATGTGTTAACAGTGTTTAATGTATGATATGTAAGATGGGAGGGTGCTGTGCTGTTAGCCATTCCGTCTCCTGCTAATACGTCTATACCTTGTGGAGGACAGCACTTCGTCAACGTCACTATCAGGTGTGTAATATCTTAGAAAAATGCTCTGCCACCCCTCCCGTTCTGCGTACCCTCCAATCTCCAGCCAGATAATGAATCAGACTAGGACTACACGCTGAAACGAAGATTCAAGCTGAATCACCCCTGTACATGGGTAATTTGAAGCTCGGCGCGATAGAAGTAGGACAGTCCTTGCGACATTGAGGCTTGTCGATATGCTTGACAAATGTGCCCGAGAGATCTACCAACGAGAAAAATTAAGAGGGTGACAGAGCTCGTCCTAGATATCAGACGGACTAGACATATCGACTTGAATATTGAATCAGGTGTCTCGGCATGTAGAATCTTAGGCTCCAAGAATTCAAAGACGATACTGACCAATGCTCCTATATGAGGAGCCAAACGGTCATGAGTATGGTCACCGAGTGTGATCAGTGCTCTCGAAGCGGTCCGAAACGAGTCAGAAAACTTACACTTTAGAAGCATTCAAGATGATCTTGGAACACATTATGTTAGCCAAAACTGCTGTACTCGGAAGTGCCAATATACTCGGACGAGTGCTTGACCTTCTAGCGTTAGGGTATATGTTCGAATACAATGAACCTCAAATTGAGGGGAGGCACTGATAATAAAAGTAATTATTACAACAATTATTATTGTTGCTGTCATCGATGTAGATGGTATTTCCTCAATCGTTATTATTAGTAACATATACTACAACGTTGTATCATGATTATTGTAAACTCGGGGACAGTTCATAGCCCTTTTCACTGTCCTTTTCACTTTGCATACTATTGATTACTTCCAGCTACAATAACTGCGCGGGAATATCCAACAGTGGTATCTCATGATGAGCCTGATACCACAGTTGGCGTCGACATCGGAGAACTGGTTCATCCCAGATTACAGTGGGGATCCAGATTACAGTGGAGAAGGAATGAACGATTTGTCATGAATGGGAACACAATCCGTCAATGCACGATCAGCTCGAGGAATTTGAGTGAAGTTCCGGAATGTTATGAAAGTGGTGAATCCAGGAGGCAAATTCACGCTCTAATGAACGTGATAACCCGAAGTTAGTCAATTACGTGATGAAAAATTGAACACAGTCATAATTAAGTTACTACAGACTGACAGAGGAAGACAAATATCACGTTCATCTTGACCAATTAGCATGATTAGGTAGATCGGAAAATGTGTCTGTCACTACAGAACTGATATCTGGTTGTCCACATCGTCCCAACATCTGTTATTACATTGCTAATCCTAATGCACATAATAATCATAGCATATTACGGATGGTTAGCCTCATCACAGTATCTTGCGCCTCATACATCATCATTAAACTTCATTAAACTCTCTGACAAAATCGTGAAAAATGACACAAATAATTGTGCGAACAATGACGAAATGCTGGACGGGAGCATTAAACATAGGCCTAAATGAAATGAATTTTTTGGGCGATTATACAACTGGGAGCACGACTGACGACTAACAGTACATTTCGTGGCGCACTTCGCTCATCTGTGCTGCTCCGTTTCTCCGTCACAGAAAAACAACGATTGTTACACATTTATTTGCAAATCATCTATATAAGCCTATCAGAGCAGCCGTTTCCTGTAGTTTCCAGCGAAAATAAATCACTTTTGGCAAGCGTTCGAGCTGATCTACAATCGGGCATTGCTTGTACCAGGATGTTGTTTCCTGAAACTGTGTTTGAAAGTGAGGATGTAAAGCGGAAAGAACGATATATATTGCTTTTCAGACGCCATTGTAGCTTAGGCAAGCAAATTATTCATGAGCAGCGATTCTGTATGGCAGAGTGATATGCTTCTCACATATTTTGAAATCACTCGGTAATGTTTTTAACGAATCGCCACCTCTAAAATCATTCCTTGCAATTGGATTGATTCCTATATGAATACTACCTCAGCAGACAGTCTGGGGAATCTAAGGCTTACGAAATAGGGCTGGCCGAATACTTGCTTCGGAGAATCGCCCTTTCACAACAAATATGTGGTATTTTTACCAACTGTTCGGAGAACCATTCTCGAAAGTTTTATGATCGTCGAATTGCTCCAGCCATACTGCTTTGGATGTTATTGGACTAGTAACGATTTATAGGCCTTGGTAGCCTGGATAATATTACTAATTTGCTTCACGGTCAAAGCCCCTAATTGGTCTGCTGGTTGCTATCGTTTATTCACACAATATTGACCGATAGGCGCGTGTTTACACTAGTACTTTCTATATAGATAAGCCATTATTATGCTATTCATGACTAATTGCGTTTAGAATTGAATAAGTATTGATGCGATTTTATTGTTCCCTGCGAGCACT